>QXTE01000144.1:2045646-2059052 GCA_003942145.1 Platysternon megacephalum | reverse complement strand
GACTCGTTATCCTATCAAAGAAAGCTATCAGATTGGTTTGACACGATTTGTTCTTTACAAATCCATGCTGGCTATTCCCTATCACCTTACCACCTTCCAAGTGTTTGCAGATGATTTCCTTAATTACTTGCTCCATTATCTTCCCTGGCACAGAAGTTAAACTAACTGGTCTGTAGTTTCCTGGGTTGTTTTTATTTCCCTTTTTATAGATGGGCACTATATTTGCCCTTTTCCAGTCTTCTGGAATCTCTCCCGTCTCCCATGATTTTCCAAAGATAATAGCTAGAGGCTCAGATACCTCCTCTATTAGCTCCTTGAGTATTCTAGGATGCATTTCATCAGGCCCTGGTGACTTGCAGGCATCTAACTTTTCTAAGTGATTTTTAACTTGTTCTTTTTTTATTTTATCTGCTAAACCCATCCCCTTCCCATTAGCATTCACTATGTCTGGAATTAGGAGAATAAGATATAGACTTGTATTACTGATGTAAACATATTAAGTGGAAGCCATTAAGGGGGCTTCAGAATCAATGACCTGTAAATGACTCTGTGTACTTGCAAACCTTCCGGGGTACGTGTGGGCCAGCTCTGGAAGAATGGAGATTAGGGGTCTCACAGGACATGTGATCATGTCACTTGATACTGGAATCCATCTTAAACCTGGTGCTTTTCCATTTAGAAGGAGGGGTGGGGACCCAGAGAGACAAAGGATTCCTGCCTTGTGACAAAGCTATAAAATGGGGTGGAATAGAACAGAGGAGGTTCCAGTCATGAGAAAACCCCTAGTTTCCACCTAAGATGTCTGCTGGAACTAACAAGGACAGTACCAGGGGAAAGGATTGGGCCCAGACTAGGAAGGAGTCTAGTCTGTGAAAGAAGCTTATTTGAACATCTCTGAGGGTGAGATTTACCTGTAATCAGTTTCTTAATGTATTAGGCTTAGATTTGCGTGTTTTGTTTTATTTTGCTTGGTAACTTACTTTGTTCTGTCTGTTTACTTGAAATCACTTAAATCCTACTTTTTATACTTAATAAAATCACTTCTGTTTATTAATTAACCCAGAGTAAGTGGTTAATACCTGGGGGAGCAAAGAGCTGTGCATATCTCTCTATCGGTATTATAGAGGGCGGACAATTTATGAATTTACCCTGTATAAGCTTTATACAGAACAAAACGGATTTATTTGGGGTTTGGATCCCATTGGGAACTGGGTGTCTGAGTGCTGGAGATAGGTGACCTGCTGAGCAGTTTTTGGTTAAAGTCTGCAGCTTTGGGGGCGTGGACCAGACTTGGGTCTGTGTTGGAGCAGGCTAGCGTGTCTGGCTCAACAAGGCAGGGTTCTGGAGTCCCAAACTGGAAGGAAAACGGGCTCAGAGGTAAATTCAGCATGTCAGGTGACAGTCCCAAGGGGGTCTCTGTGACCGAACTCGTCACACCCATTTCATAATTTTTATTGCCATGGGGGTGCAGGTGGTTTTTGGCAGGTAAGAGGTCCCTGAGATAGATAGATATTGATATTTTTTGAAGTTCAAGTTGTCTGGCCTCTCATGGAAGGGGTGGGATGTCATATCCTTCTGTTAAAGGCATCCACACGCTGATCTCTCCAAAGCCAGTACACAGCGGGGCTATGGAAGTTATTCCACACCCTTCTTCTGGTGCAGGATTGATTTTCTGAAGTATGTCTGCATGTGAGTCCCAATTCAGCAAAACACTTAGCACCTGCTTAACTTTAAGCACCCGCTTAAGTTCCATTGAAGCCACTAGGTCTTAATCTAAATTAAGCATAGGATTAAGTACTTTTCTGAAGCAGGCCATGGTTAGTATTTGATTGCTAACTAGTCCTGTGTCTAGAGCTAGATTTATGCAGCATTAGAATGGGGTGTGTGTGTGTGTGATTTTCAAGTGTCAGCTTTGTTTCCTTTCTTCTGCTGGGGTTACAGTTTAACCACCTATATTATCCCCTGCCTCCTCCCCAGTGTATTGATGCAAATGTTGCCAATAAAAGGTGCCACATATCTTCTGGAAGACACAGATCTCCCTTCTTAGCTATCACCTCACTTGAACGTACACAAACAATTGTCCTATGGGACACAAGCAGACTGTCTAGCACAATTATGGTTGGGGTTAAAGGATAGGATCAGGAAGAGTGGTTAGTTGAATGGTGCTACGATGGATGATATCATTAAACAGAAGCCCCAACCTCAGCTTATCCTAAAATACACAAATATCACCTAACACTAGCCAAGGAGTGTATTCGTTTGCCATGAAAACTTGTGTCCAGAACCAGAAACCACTTTTCCCCTCTACGTACTGTAAATTGATGGAAATATGTACAGGAAATATGAAATATTAAAAGGAGCTGGCGAACACAGATGACTTGGGCGCCTCAAAATTGGAAGCCCCAGACAGAACAAGATTGCCTCATGGAAGTAATGAATGTAATTTTGGGAAATTAAGCCTAGGTGACATATGGTGGAAATGTGAAATTTAACATTTTTGGAGAGAGGGGTTTCTGGTGAAAAAGCTGGGGTTCCTCCCTTTCCAGGAACACAAAGCTCCAGAGCCAGATTCCCAGAAGAACTCAGTACCCAAGAAGTCACATTTAAGACAAGTGACTCGGCACTAGCAGTCCCCCGTGAGAACCATGAAAGCTTCTGAGTGCTGAGTCCTACTGAAAATCTGCAGGAAAGGTTTGTTGGATATCAGATCTGAAATCTGTCACTGGTACAGGCCTGAATGCTGTAACTTGGGCCAGTGTAATTTGGGAGGGGGAAATTCCTCATTTGGGGAAAGAAAGCAGCATTTCTCTGGCAGATTTATTTGTAAAAAATTGGCAGTTGCCCAGAGGTCTGCAGTGTTAGAAGCAGTCCCCGTTGAGATGGATTAGTGAGCAGGATAGATAGTCAAACTTGCAGGATAAACACAATTTATTAGATGGCTCTGCAGCATTTGTATGGAGTGTGCATGTATGTATGCATTCGTATATACCACAACAGGGGTCTATAATGGGGGGGATAGTTCAGTGGTTTGAGCATTGGCCTGCTAAACCCAGGGTTGTGAGTTCAATCCTTGAGGGGGCCATTTAGGGATCTGGGGCAAAAATCTGTTCGGGGATTGGTCCTGCTTTGAGCAGGGGGTTGGACAAGATGACCTCCTAGAGGTCCCTTCCAACTCTGATATATTCTATGATTAAGTCTTGATGTCCCAACAAAAATGGGAATCATAGCAGAATGGCACAATATGCCATGCATCTCCTTATCAAAGTGACTTGGCATACATACATAATAACTTAAGTGTGACACCCTGTACCCCATGTTCACCCTTTTATATGATTATGATAAATTTTGTACAAAGTATGCCTTGTGAGGTATTATTTGAAAAATCATAATCTGCTGAATATCATTATCCTGTTGAACTATACACCCACAACCCAGTTTTTCAGAGACAGAGACACACTCCAGCCAGGTGGTAAAGGGCCATCATTGCTTAACTGGTCATTCTCCAGCAGGGGGAAAGGTGTAAATAAGAAATTTACATTTCATCACAGGGATGGGTGAAACCTCACGTCCACAAGAGACTGCTTGTCTCCCGCACCTCTGCTGTGGGTAATCCTCAAAGGAGGGAGAGGGGTATAAGAATGAGAAACATTGGCCTCCAACTCAGCTCTCCTTCTCCCTTCTCTCTATTCGTGACAGCAATGAATACCTGAAGAACACTGAAGCAAGGGGGCAGGGTCGCAGGCTGAAAGGAAATCCAGCCTGTGAACTGTTACAGTTTATGGTGAGAGAGAGACATTTTGCTTTTAAGTTCACTTAGCTTGTTAAATTAGGTGTGGGCTTGTGTGTTTATCTTTTTCTTTTCTTTATAACCAGTTCTGACTTTTATGCCTTATTATTGTAATCACTTACAATCTATCTTTCTTTAGTCAATACATTTATTTTACTGTTTTATCTAAACCAGTGTGTCTTTGGATTGAAGTGTTTGGGAGCCTTCACTTGAGATAACAAGGCTGGTGCATAGTCATTTTCCTTTGATGGAATGATGGACTTTCTATGAGCTTGTACTGACCAGCAGGCAACTGAGCAGTACAAGATGCATATTTCTGGGGAACAAGGATGGGACTAAGAATTTGTGGGTGTTGCCCTGTATGTAATTAATGAATGGCTAGGTAGTAGCACTCAATACTGTGTAGCTGGGATGTTACATGCTGGGGGCTGTGTGAGCAGAACCAGGAGTGGTGGCTGTTTACCAGCAAAGCAGTGTAAAAGGCACCCCAGACTAGAGAATTAAGGGAACACAGCTGTTCAACCGCTCAGCTTGTACCCTGGGGAATGTCACACTCAGTCATTGCATGTGTGATAACCTCTGGCTCCATACACATAAAAGATGTCTATCAGAGGACAGTTCACTGACATGCATGTCACATGTCGCAGAATGTGTCAGGAAACTGTCCTATTGCATGCTGTTTTTCAGTGCATGGTTCCCTCACATATGTGGCCAGAGCCTCAGGTGGTGTAAATCCATGTAAGTCAATGGAGCTATGCTGATTTACACCAGCTGGGGATAGAGTCACAATTTAAGGCCAGAGGGACCACCAAATCATCTACCCCTGTCCTCCTGTACATCACAGGCCATCAACACCACCCAGCACCTGCACACTAAACCCAACAATCAAAATTAGACCAAAGTGTTACAGCCCATAGGAGACAAGGCTATTATGTGCCACAGACCGAGAGTAGGAGGGACCAAGGTGCATGAGTCCCCAAGGCCCCTGCGATGGCAGGGAACATAAGAACGGCCATACTGGGTCAGACCAAAGGTCCATCTAGCTCCGTATCCTGTCTTTCAGAAGTAGCCAATACCAAGTGCTTCAGAGGGAATGAGCAAATAGGGCAGTCATCGAGTGATCCATCCCCTGTCGTTCACACTCAGCTTCTGGCAATCAGAGGTCAGGGACACTCAGAGCATGGGCTTCCATCCCTGACCATCTGGGTTAATAGCCATTGATGGACCTACCCTACATGAATTTATGTAATTCTTTTCTGAACCCACTTATACTTTTGTCCTTTACAACATCCCCTGGCAATGAATTCCAGAGGTTGACTGTGCGTTGCGTGAAGAAGTACTTCCTTTTGTTTGTTTTAAACCTGCTGCCTATTGATTTCATTGGTGGATCCTTGGTTCTTGTGTCATGTGCAAGAGTAAATAACACTTCCTGATTCACTTTCTCCCAGCCATTCAATTGTATAGACCTATTTCATATCCCCCCTAGTTATCTCTTTTCCAAACTGAAAAGTCTGAGTCTTTTTAATCTCTCCTCATACGGAAGCTGTTCCATACTCTTAATCATTTTTGTTGCCTTTCTCTGTACCTTTTCCAATTCTAATATATCTTTTTTGAGATATATTAGAATTAAGTGAGATACATCTAGATACTCCTGGCAAGTGACCCTCACCCACACACTGCAGAAGAAGGTGAAAACACCCAAGGTCCTTTGCAATCTGACCTGGGGGAAAATTCCTTCCGGACCCCACATACACAATCAGTTAGACCCTGAGCACATGAGCAAGAACCAGCCAGCCAAGCACCTGAGAGACAGAATGCTCGGTGCCACATCAGAGCCTTGGCCCTCCCTGCCCAATGTCCCATCTCCAGCTGTGGCCGTCCCTGATGCTTCAGAGACAGGAGAGTAAAAAACCCGCCCAGAATACACTGGAAGGGGCGGGGGGTGAATTTCTTCCTGACCCCTTACGGTCTCTGGCTGAAATCCTAAAGCATGAGCGTTAGGAACATAACACACAAACCAGAAGTGAGCCCAGGACTGTTGAGACCTGCCCCCCACCATGACAAGCAACCCTACCCTACAATCACATACATAAATTTGTCCATCTCTCTCTTAAAACTAATTAAGTTCTTTGCCCCCACAACTCCTCTTGGGAGGCTGTTGTAGAACCTCACCCCTCTGATGGTTAGAAACCTTTTTCTAACTGCCAGCCTGAGTTTGTTCATGGCCAGTTTATATCCATTTGTTCTTGCGCCAACATTGTCCTTTAGCTTAAATAACTCTATGGGATCTGGCCCATTGACTTCAATGGACTCTGATTTACACAAGCTAGGGATCCGGTCCCTAATGTTCAACAAAGGTGTAATGATTTACTGTGCCCATTGGCCTCTGGTTGTGGTGTGAATAAATATAAATAAGTAAATCAGTAATAAGTAATTTCCATCTGTCTCTGAGCATTTTCATGCTAAGATCTTACTTTCTGGGTATCTCCGGGGAACATAGTTTGCTTTTCCTGTGGCTTCTACCCTGCAGTAGCTGGATAGCACCTTTCATAAACTGCCATCCCAGTGTCATGGAGTCTGTGAAGGGAATGGCCATGATCCTGTTGATAAACTTGGTTGCTGAGCACGACACTGACAATACGCCTTATGACTATTCTGCCTAGTAACTTCATGTCAGTGGAGGTTGTTGTGCATCAGACAAGGGGAGAAGGATCTTTTGTGCAAGGCATGACCCTGGTTTTGTAAGTAGAAACTCCAAGGCAATAGCATCGTTAGAGGAAGGCAAGAAATGCACCTTTTGGCCAAACCACACTCTGCACTTTAAAAAAAAAAAAAAAAAGCTAAAATTCTCAGGAATAAAATAACGCCAGCAGCTGTGGGTGGAAGGAAAACACCAACACCAGCTATCAGGACATCATGCTTTCCTGAATTTAGCTCTCCGGTGCTTTCCTGGGGAAGATGGGCAAATTCTTAAAGCCATGTCTCCTTCCAGGTTGCACTGAGACAAATCCACCAGGGAGACAATAGATAGATGGGTGTATATGGGTGGGGGGAGGAATGGATGGATATTTAACTTATAATCTTTGGGGATTTTCTGAAATCACATTGATAACCCCCAGAAGGTCGCAAAACCCATCTGTTTGCATAGTGCCTGGCATAATGGCATCCTGGGGCTGCTAGACACGACCACAGTAAATAATGAAAATAAACAAACATAGAATTTGGTGTTCCCTGAATAGGGAGACCATAGAGCCAGTGGCAGATGCAATTACTGAGTCCAGCATGGGCAGCAGAAAAAAAGCCAGTGTTGTCAGTGAGATATATTTGGCACTGATCCCAATGCCAGCTAAAAACCTCAGTGCAGGCTGGCCCTGGAGTTTCCTGGAAGTGGGAGCAGCCACCCCCTGATGTGTCTCTTGCTTAGCCCTGTCAGGGGATAGGTGTCAGGAGAGATGACGGGGGGAAAGGACAATTACTGTATGGGTTAGGAAAGAGTTCCAAGATGGCAACCATTGGCAGAGATGGATACAGGGAAATCCTGGCCCTCTTGAAATAAATGGGTGTTTTTCTTTTGTATTTCAGTGCGGTCAGAATTTCAGCTGTAGACTCTGCCCCATTCTTCCAAAGACTGCTTGCTTCTTCCTGTTGGGGTTATGACCAGTGGTCCAAAGACAGACCCTGCCTGGGCAAAAATGTGGTCTGGGAGTTATCCCCCTGCCAGGGTTCCCCGCCGCACACACTCTGAACTCTGGGGTACAGATGTGGGGACCCGCATGAAAGACCCCCTAAGCTTATATTCTACCATCTTAGGTTAAAAACTTCCCCAAGGCGCAAATTCCTTTCCTTGTCCTTGGACGGTATTGCTGCCATCGCCAAGTGATTTACACAAAAATTCAGGGGAGGGTCACTTGGAATCCCTATCCCCTCAAAATATCCCCCCAAGCCCCTTCACCCCCTTTCCTGGGGAGGCTTGAGAATAATATACCAACCAATTGGTTAGCAATGTGAGCACAGACCAAACCCTTTGTCTTTAGGACACTGAAAATCAATCAGGTTCTTAAAAGAAGAACTTTATTTATAAAGATAAAGTAAAAGGATCACACCTGCAAAATCAGGATGGAAGGTCACTTTACAGGGTAAATAAAAAGATTTAAAACACAGAGGATTCCCGTCTGGCTCAGCTTCACAGTTACAACACAGGAATGAAACTACCTCTTTAGCATAGGGAAAATTCACAAGCTAAAACAAAAAATAACCTAACGCATTTCCTTGCCTTACTTACATTTTCTGTAATTTTAGATGGATCATTCCAGGTATATTTTCAGGAGATGTTTTTCCTGCTTGGTCTCTCCCTCCGTCCGGAGAGGGAACAAACAAAGAGAGCCACAAACAATCCCCCCCCCCAGATTTGAAAGTATCTTCTTTCCTCATTGGTCCTTCTGGTCAGGTGCCAACTAGGTGATTTGAACTACTTAACCCCTTACAGGTAAAGCGATTCAGTACAGCTGCCAAGGAGGGATTTTTTTTTTATATTTAGGACACCCCCAATATGTGAACTAGGAACAGGAGCGGCGCCAGCTTTTTCGCCGCCCTAGGTGGCGGAAGGTCCCACCCCAAAATGCCGCCCCCGACAGGGGCGGCGGAAGGTCCCGCCCCCAAAATTACACCGACGACCGGGGCCGGTGCCCCCCAAATGTTTGTGCCCCAGGCGACCGCCTAGGTCGCCTAATGGGTTGCGCCGGCCCTGACTAGGAATATCCCCAAATTCGTGACACAAATGCCTGCTCTCTTCAAGGGCAATAGCAGGACAACAACCTACTCTTAGGCACAAATTGTTACTTTGATTTTGCAGTGTGGCCCTTGGCCTTCAGCGTCAGGGGCATGATCTTTGTCTCTCTACAAAGCACCTAACCTAGTGCACTATGCAAATTATAAATCACTGTCGTAGTTATGCTTGAGCTGCAGTACAGCCCAATGGGTAGGATACTGGATTGGGACTCAGGAAGTCTTCGGTTCTATGCCTGCCTCTGTCATTGACCCGCCAAGTGACCTCGGGGAAATCACTTCTCATCTCTGCTTCCCCTCTCACTTTGTGTGTCTCTGTCTATTTAGATTGTAAGTGTCAAGTTGTCCCACAGTGACTCAGGAGCATGGATAGCAACCTCAGGGCAGATGTTAAGAACTGTGGCACAAACCCCAACTTGACTGTGAGTCCTATACTTAGATGTCACAAACCAATTATCGGGTGTAAACTCAGGCACTATAACAACCTTAACTTGGAGTCACAGATAGTTTCCTTGGATACTCTGATCTGTCTCACCACCCAGGCGAGCCTGCCTTTGTGATAGAGATGGTCCCTTACAACACAGTTCCCAGCAATATTCAGGTTACTGCCAGTCCCAAAGGTCCGGTCACTTATCCCAGGTCAGTTGCTCCTTAGCTCTCACACTGAAGACAACGCTTGTAGCTGATCCTATAGTAAGCTATCTTAAGATTTATTAATAGGAAAAGGAAATGAGAGTTATTTACAATGTTAAAGCAGATAAACATACATACACAAATGAGTTACAATCTTAAGTTTCAAAGGGTAACAGAAGCGTCTATAATAAGCAAGCTCTATATGTCCTTTAGGGCTAACCCAGCCTGAACAGCTAGGGATCTCTTGCTTATGACTAGAAAACCCTGCCCTCCAGAGTCCAAGGAGTACAGAGGTACAGTTCCTTTTTGTGAGGGGTTTTTTATTCCCTTCCCCCCTTGTTCTCTGAGCTGCAACCTCAGCTGATGGGAGGAATCAGCTTGTATGACTCATCTCATGATAGGGAAGAGCAATCAACAAAGTCTGTTGTCCTCTCTGATGTTCCACAATAGTTCATCTGGTGCTGATGGATCTTCCCTGTGGGGCGGGACATAACACCTTCTATGGGAGACCAGCATCTCACACTAGTTAATGTCTCTCTCCTATCTGGTGATTTACACTGTGACAGAGGTTTACAATGCAAACACTCAAATATTATCTTATAATATGGGATACAGCTGTTATAAGTGAGATTAATGCAGGCAGCAATTTACAACCATACCATAAAGTCTAAACACTAAACACATTCTGATCATTCAAATACCCATAATAACAATACTAAGCACACAGATGGTCCAGACTGATTTAGTATGTATATGTCAGTATTCAACTGAGACCTGGGGACCTTGGCATGAGCTGGCACCTGCTCTGCCAGCATCACAGTAAGATCTATGGCACGGGGACTGTCTCAAACTGTGTTTCTACAGTGCTTAGCACAATGGGGTTCTGATCTCAGTTGAGGCCTCTAGGAGGTATTATGATATAATGATGATATTATTATAGTGAAGTACTGATGTATATACTTCAATGCACAACCCTTCTTCATAAATACCAACATCAAGACATTCCAACAGATCAATATATACATAAAACCACATTGACTTATATGCTTTCTTTAAAAACAAGGGAATTAGGCTCTGTTCCCTGCCTGGATGTGACACACGTTCCTGCTTATTTACTTCTTCATTCTACTATAAGAATATGAATGTGTCCTGAGATGTCAAAAGGGCTTGAGGGTTTCATTTGCATTGGACAAAAACCTTTAGGAAATCTTGTAGGGAGAATGCCAGTTCCACACTACGGCCAAGGTTTTCCAAAGTGACTGATCATTTTGGGTGCCCACCTTGGAGGGGTCTGATTTTTCAGAGGGTGAGTGCTCAGCACTTCTGAAGAATAGGTTATTACTGATTCAGCACCCCCTGCTATTCAGGGAAGCACTTAAGCACTTGCTTAACTTTAGACGTGCTTAAATGCTTTGCTGAATAGGGGCCTGTGATGAGGTGTATCAGGCCCTTTGTGGCCCCCAACTGGAGGCCTCATGGTTCTACCACAGCCTCATCCAGAAAAGGAGCAGTGAAGGTGGGTCCTCCAGGCTTGCCTAGAAAGGCTGCAGGGAAGCAGCCAATCAGAGCACAGGAGGCTCAGATAAAAGGAGCTGAAGGGCCTCAACTACTGTTAGCTGGGGCCAGAAGGGTGAGGAAGGAGGGAAGTCTGTGAGACTCCCCAGGTAAGGAGACCTGGGAGAGGCCCTGCTCAAGCAGGGAACAAACAGAGAACCTTGAGATAAAGGTGAAGCGGAAGGGGTTATGTGGGACGTGGCCCAGGGAATAGCAGTGGTAACTATTACAGGAAGCAGCATGTGGCTGCTATTTGTAGGGTTCCTGGGTCAGGAGCCAGAACAGTGGGTGGGCCGGGGTCATTTCCCCCCCTGGCTACTGACAGGGTGGCCTAAGCCTTGAGAAAGGGATAAAGCATGCTTAGAGATCCAAGTGAAGGGCAAACTTAAACAGCCTCCATGGAGGAAGCCCTGGGGGCACTGCTCCATACCAGGGCAGGGATGGATTTAAAGCTATCCCAGAAGGAGCTGAGGACTGAGCCCAGAGACAGGACTGCAGACATGTCCAAGGGCACAGGGACAGGCCCTGTTAGACCTTTTTAGAAGGGGTTTGTTTGTTCATGCGTTTGACTGTGTGACTTAGCCGGAAGGCTGAGCCCCTGATGACCTACCTGATGAGGGCACCAGCTGACGGGGCACCAAGAGCGCAGAGAGTGCAGCTGTGCACCCAGCCGACAGGAGGCGCTCATGAGAGGTGAGTGGCCCCTGTTACAGGTCCTGAATATGGATGTAGGAGCCGAACATGTGAGATTCACTGGAGGAACGGCATGGATGAGCTTGGCCCTTAGCCATTTCTTTTTGTATGTCCCCCATTGCATACAGAATGCTTGGGGAGAGTCAGGAGCCGGGAAGTGTTAAGTGAAGGAACACAAGTACCTGGGAAGAGTCTCAGGCCTAGGGTGTGCTGGAGCATCTAGTGTGCTGGAGCTCTTACTGTGCCCGCCGCTTCAGAGGAGTGTATAAAACCATTAAGAAGAAGCTGAAACACAGTGCCATGGAATAAACTGCTTCCTGATTTCACCTCATGCCTTGAAGCAGGTTTCCTGAGAGCATCTCTAATATTATCCCTCTCCTGGGCCAAATTATCCTTTGATGTCAGTGGAGTGATGCCAGCTGGGAACTGGCCTGCTGTTCTTAGCCAGTGATGCAAATGTCTAACACTTTTTTTTCTTTCTTTTTCTTTTTCAATATTACAAAGTTATTTGTCCCACAGTGGGCTGCTATTTCTGTGCTATAGAAAAATCCATTTTAAACCTACTAACGTCTTAATTTCATCAAGTGCCCTCACCATTTTTAGGGCACGCTTCATTTTCAGTGTGCTTGCCAACGTTAACTAATTAAACCTAGTGGGCAGGTGAGTAAGTTCTCATCACCATTTTATAGGTGGGGGGAGACAAGACAGGAAATTTATTATAGCTGGAGGTCTATTGACAGCTGTAGTTAAAGCAGCCTAAGCGTTTAGCGTATAAACCTGTGTCCTTAGTCACTTCTACCTGTGGAGCTGAATCTTTCCAGGACTGGCCTCTGTCCATGTGTGACTTTGGAAAATTTCAATCTAAAATGGTTCAATCACTCAGATATGTAGGAGTTTTTTCATGAAGTTGATGGATTTCCACTCCATACAGCTAAATGCAGTGCCTTGCATAATGACAGGTTTCAGAGTAGCAGCCGTGTTAGTCTGTATCCGCGAAAAGAACAGGAGTACTTGTGGCACCTTAGAGACTAACAAATTTATTTGAGCATAAGCTTTCGTGGGCTACAGCCCACTTCATCGGCTGCATAGAATGGAACATACAGTAAGAAGATATTTATACATACAGAGAACATGAGAAGGTGGAAGTAGCCACACCAACTGTAAGAGGCTAATTAATTAAGAGACGCTATTAACAGCAGGGGAGGCTCCTTTTCACTTACCCTAAAGCCCCTCTGGCCCTGGGTATTATTAGCCTTTAACTATACACGCAGCCGGGGAAACTGACAATGTGGAAGTGGCCCTCTGCCGCCAGTGCCTTGCCTACACCAGGGCAGTTGGTGGTATGGTGACCCTTGGGGGGGATTTGACATAAGTGCCACCCTGACAGCACAGCCCCTCCTGGTGCTGAGGAGACAGACCCTCCCTTTCTTGTAGAGGTGTCTTGCTTCCTGTCATATCTTGCTTCCCCTTCTCTTCTCTCTCAGGAGGTGAGATCCAGCCAGACCTGATTAGAATTGGTCAAAGTTTTCAGTGGAAAATGCCAACTTGTCAGAACCAAAACCTTCCCCAGGAGTGTGTCTTGGACAAACTTGCTTGGCTTCCTTCCAGCACACCTGGCTGGCTGCTGGGATTCCGAGGCAGAAATTGAGCTTTGACCAGGCCTAGTTCTGACACTGCCATGTAGTTGTGCAAGGAGTGCAGTGTCCCCTGTGGTTACACCGGAGGCCAGTGGTTTTTGACTAGAGACTCTGGCTCTCGCCAGTTCCCTGGCACCCCTGTAGCTTATCTCGGTAGTGAGCCAGAGTTAGTTTAATCTATTAGCTTTCCCTCCTGGCTCCTACTAGAGCAGGGGTGGGCAAACTTTTTGGCCCGAGGGCCACATCTGGGTGGGGAAATTGCATGCAGGGCCATGGATGTAGGGCTGGGGCAGGGGGTTGGAGTGTGGGAGGGGGTG
>QXTE01000144.1:2006914-2045400 GCA_003942145.1 Platysternon megacephalum | reverse complement strand
AGGGGGATGGGGTGCAGGAGGGGTGCGAGGTGCAGCAGGGGGCTCAGGGCAGGGGGTTGGGGTGCAGGCAGGGTGTGGCAGGAGGCTCAGGGCAGGGAATTGGGGTGCAGGGGTGTGTGGCAGGGGACTCAGGGCAGGGAATTGGGGTGTAGGAGGGGTGCAGGGGTGTGTGGCAGGGGACTCAGGGCGGGGACTTGGGGTGTAGGAGGGGTTCGGGGTGCAGGCTCTGGCCTGGCGCCACTTATCTGGAGTGGTTCCGGGGTGGCAGTGGCACGCAGCAGGGCTCAGGCAGGCTGCCTGCCTGCCCTGGCCCCACACTGCTCCCAGAAGCGGCCGGCACCATGTCCCTGCGGCCCCTGGGGGAGCAGAGGGCTCTGTGCGCTGCTCTTGCCTGCGGGTACCCCCCCCCCCCCCCGAAGCTCCCATTGGCCGCGGTTCCCTGTTCCCGGCCAATGGGAGCTGCGGGGAGCAGTGCCTGGAGGCACCGGCAGCGCATGGAGCCCTCTGCCCCCCCAGGGGCTGCAGGGACATGGTGCCGGCCGCTCCTGGGAGTGGCGCGGGGCTTGCGGCGCCATGGGGATGGCAATCCCATGGGCTGCATCCAAAGCCCTGACAGGCTGGATCCGGCCCACGGGCCGTAGTTTGCCCACCCCTGTACTAGAGGCCTCTGCATTTCCTGGCAGGAAGTTGAGACTCCGGCTCTCTTCCCTGGCCCAGCCCTTCTGCATAGTGCGTGCATGCCAGTGACAGCTGGCTTGTGAAAGGAGGATGGGGCCAATGGTTAGCGTGCTAGTCTGTGACCTCAGAGACCCTGCCTACTTCTGTGGCCTTGGGCAGATCACTTAGTCTCTCGGGGGCAAAGATCACTTCCTTCCCTCACAGGGGTGTGGTGAGGTAGTGGTGATACGTATAAGCACCTACAATAGATGGATGGAACTGGCCACAAAATGGGGAGGTAGACAGGGGAATTCTTGTGAAAAGTTGCAAGTTGGTTTCTATTTTGAAACCATCTTTTGTCAGCATATTTAAAAAAAAACCCATAACATTTCAAATTGTTGTTTTTTTCCCCCCCTTTTCTGCCACTGAATGCAACAAAGCGAACAATGTCCAGCCCAGAGGTTTTTTTTCACTTTGACTTTGCTACCCTGACTCTTCCAAATGTACCTAAGAATTAAACTAACTTTGCCAAGATTCTTTGTCTTTTCCAAAGCTGAACAATCTTGGAAATATTAGAGTAGCAAGGAGGTGGGGGAGAAAAACGATGGAAAAACAAAAATCTATTCCTTTCAGTGGCCAAAAAAAAAAAAGGGGGGGGAAGGGCAGGGGGGACAACAACCAACACTCAAAACACAGGCTTTATTTCAGTGAAAAACTAGAATCTGTTTGAAAGATTTTTGTGAAAGCGCCATATTACATTATTCAAATTAAAAATATTGACCAGATCTTCTAGGCAGGGAGAGATTTGGGGGCCGAAATGGGGCACAGAGAGCTGGGAGGCAGAGAGACGAAGGGGGGAATTTGGAGGGGTTTCAGAACTTAAGGAAGGAGGAACAGGCTGAAGCTGCAGTGGGGTCAAAGGGGGAACTGCTTAGAGGTGGGGGAGAAAAACAAGAAGCTGGTTTTCCAATTCCTGCTGTCTGCAAATATATGCACATCTAGATATCTAAGTACACTTATGCAGCTTTGATCAAGGCTATTTAAAAGCCTAGTATAGGCATGTCACGGAGTCCCTGGGCGATGCTCTGGAACTGCTCCCCACAAAGCCAGTCAGAACTTTGGGGGGCCTCCTCTCCCATGGAGCAGACTGTCTTCAGGGCAAGAAGCTCACACGGCTTCACCTCCTGGGTCTCTCCTGGGAGCATTCAGCATATGCCCCTCCGTGCGCTTCCCACAGCGAGTCCGCCCAGGCGGGGTCCTGGGGAAGCCAGAGGTCCTGCACGCACCCCCACTTCGCAGTCAGAAGTCACTCTCAGCCAGCTAGTAAAACAGAGGTTTATTAGATGACAGGAACACGGTCTAAAACAGAGCTTGTCGGTCCAGCGAACGGGACCTCTCCGCCGGGGTCCATTCTGGGGCCCAGCGAGGCAGACACCCCCGTCTGCCCTCACTCCTAGTCCCCAGCCAGCTCCAAAACTGAAAACCCCCTCCAGCCCCTCCTTTCTGGCCTTTGTCTTCCCCCCCCCCCTGCAGGTGTCCGGACATTTTCTTAAATATGGGCAAATTGTCCCATATTTTCTGTCTCCCCCACATCAATACTTGTGGGTCCTGCTGCTGGCCAGACTCCTGCTTGCCAGCCGCCCGGCCACCAGCGGTGAGTGGGGGGTCCAGTGGCTGACGATGGGGGTGGGGGTGCAAGGCTGGTGGTGGGGCAAAGCTGCAGCGCACGGGGCTGGCCATCAGCACAGCCCCTGCTGCGTGCTGGCTCTCGGCCAGCAGGGCCCCGTCCCGGTTCCCAGCCGGCATGGGCTGTGAGCTGCAGTGGCTGGTGAGTGTGGGCAGGCACCAGGCGGTGTCCGGTTACATGTCGCCTCTGCTGCCCACCTATTGGCCCTTTACGTGTGTGACGTTATGAGTGTAATATAATATTTCACTGGAAGGTGACAGGGCCAGAAAGAGTTAATTAACTCACAGAATAACCTGACCTAGGGATGAACCTTAAGGACTGGTTAGTAAGATAGGTAAATGAATAGAGCTTTGAAATGCAGCCTGCATTGTTAGAGATTTCAAGAGTAGATGTTTGCTCAAGTCTTGTCTATTGCTATAACTTTAATTCAAAGATCAAAAAAGGAGTATTAACATTTATGATGATACTTGAGTGAAATAGTATTATTGTCTATATGTCTCTTTGAAGGTTGTAGTAACCTGTATCTGAACTGTTTAATGGATACATTACCCTGTGCTAATTGCCATGATGTTTAGAGGAAGGAGAATTAAGCCTATTGTTTTCTCAGGCCCAAAGGCTGCTGAAAATGTATAAGAACCCTGGGACATGATCATACATCATCTCAGATCTGCTTTGGTTTCAAGAGGGGGGAACCTTAAGCCAGAAGGATTGAGATCCCCAGTCTTTGACTGGAGCCACCCTGAATATGGACATTGGACTATAAACTATGGACTATTTCTAAAAGGACTTTTGGCAACTACAAGCTCACCTCTGCTATGNCCCCCCCCCCCCCCCCCAGCTCCACTGCTTCTCCATATCCCGCCTGGTGGAGCATATCCTGCTCCCCGTGCTGTGCAGAGAACCAGCCCCTGGTCGGAGCACTCAGCTCATCAACAGCCTGGCCGGCAGCTCCTTCCTTCCCCCACTGCCTCTGGCTGGGCCGGTGCCCCAGGAAAGCCCAAGACCCTCTGGCCAGGAGGAGCCGAGCCCTGGGTGTGCCAAAGCCCCGCACAGCGTTGTACACGGGGAAGCCTCTCCGCCCCTCTGCTAAGCTCTGGAGTGTCAGGAGGGGAAAGCGATTTCCAGCCTGTTCACGCCCCAAACCTGCAGGCTCCACAGCAGCCCCCCGGGCAGGGGCTTAGCAACCTCTTCACCCCTCACCCCCCGCCCCCCACCCTGGGTCTTGCCCCCAGGGAGCGTGGGGGCTGCTCCGTCCCCTAGGCACCCTCCCCTGCTGAGCCACCTCTCTGGCCGGGGTCGCTGAAGCCCCTGCAGTCAGGTTCCCTGGGCCCTGGTGCACAAAGCATCCTTAGGGTCTAACCCCTTCCTGCCCATGCTGTAGCCAGGAGACAGGAGGTGGTTGGGTTATGTCGGTGACCAGCAGCAGCTTGGGGGTGTTAGCTGCCTTTCGACACTGTGCGGGCAGAAAAGGACCAGCTGCTTCCAGCCACAGGGGAGCAGGGGGTGGGAGGGGTGGGGAGAGAAGAGAAGAGCTCTGCAAAGATACAGGCCAGGTCATCCCTCCCCCTGGCTGGAAGCCGTTCCCTCCCACACGGTGCTGAAAGACTGCTGCTGGCCACATTCTGGTATGAACCCCGGCAGAAATCGTGTGTGTGTGTGTGTGTGTGTGTGTGTGTGTGACTTGACGTGCCCTATCCCATGTGTTGCTTCAGGAAGATGTGGTATCAGGTACAAGGAGAGGCAAGTCCATCCCGGGGACCCAGCCAGGCAGAGAGGGCGGAGAGTGCCGGGCAGGGAAGGTCGGGTCAGATCAGGTCAGTCAGTCACACCCCTTCTGAGAGAGGTGTATGGGAGTGTGTGTGTCACTTCTCCCTGTGTGAACCCTAAAGCCTTAAAGGTAAGAAGGTAAATTAAAAGAATCCAACTATGCAGTATTTCTTTTTAACAGGGGCTCAGTCAACTTGATGTTAATTTGAACGTTTGTACTGCGTAGTTCTGATGGATTGCCATTGAATGAGTAATGTTACCAGGTGTCCCATATTCCGCATAGGGAAATATGGTCACCCTAGTTTTGACAAACTTCAGTGGGAAGATTTCTCAGGTCCAGGATGGAGTGTTGGGGGGAGGGGGGCACGGAAACAGGGAGAGACTTACTGGCCCACCTATCCAACCCAGAACAGCCAATAATGCAATGGTTGGGACATTCCTGTGGGATATGGGAGACCCAGGCTTAAATCCCTTGAGACCAGCAGTACTAGCTTATTTAAAGGGGAAACTTTCAAAAGTGCCCAGGTACTGACTAAAAGTAGTCCATTTTTGTAGTAGTCCTGATTGCCTTCTATGATGAGATAACTGGCTCTGTGGATATGGGGAAAGCGGTGGACGTGATATATCTTGACTTTAGCGAAGCTTTCGATACAGTCTCCCACAGTATTCTTGCCAGCAAGTTAAAGAAGTATGGGCTGGATGAATGGACTTTAAGGTGGATAGAAAGCTGGCTAGATCATCGGGCTCAATGGGTAGTGATCAATGGCTTGATGTCTAGTTGGCAGCCGGTATCAAGCAGAGTGCCCCAAGGGTCGGTCCTGGGGCCGGTTTTGTTCAACATCTTTATTAATGATCTGGATGATGGGATTAATTGCACCCTCAGCAAGTTCGCGGATGACACTAAGCTGGGGGGAGAGGTAGATATGCTGGAGGGTAGGGATAGGGTCCAGAGTGACCTAGACAAACTGGAGGATTGGGCCAAAAGAAATCTGATGAATTTCAACAAGTACAAGTGCAGAGTCCTGCACTTAGGAAGAAAGAATCCCATGCACTGCTACAGGCTGGGGACCGACTGGCTAAGCAGCAGTTATGCAGAAAAGGACCTGGGGATTACAGTGGATGAGAAGCTGGATGAGAGTCAGCAGTGTGCTCTTGTTGCCAAGAAGGCCAATGGTATATTGGGCTGTATTAGAAGGAGCATTGCCAGCAGATTGAGGGAAGTGATTATTCCCCTCTATTCGACACTGGTGAGGCCACACCTGGAGTATTGTGTCCAGTTTTGGTCCCCCCACTACAGAAGGGATGTGGACAAATTGGAGAGAGTCCAGCAGAGGGCAACGAAAATGATTAGGGGACTGGGGCACATGACTTAGGAGGAGAGGCTGAGGGAACTGGGGTTATGTAGTCTGCAGAAGAGAAGAGTGAGGGGTGATTTGATAGCAGCCTGCAACTACCTGAAGGGGGGTTTCAAAGAGGATGGAGCTCGACTGTTCTCAGTGGTGGCAGATGACAGAACAAGAAGCAATGGTCTCAAGTTGCAGTGGGGGAGTAGGTTGGATATTAGGAAACACTATTTCACTAAGAGGGTGGTAAAGCACTGGAATGGGTTACCTAGGGAAGTGATGGAATCTCCATCCTTAGAGGTTTTTAAGGTCAGGCTTGACAAAGCCCTGGCTGGGATGATTTAATTGGTGTTGGTCCTGCTTTGAGCAGGGGATTGGACTAGATGACCTCCTGAGGTCTCTTTCAATCCTAATCTTCTATGATTAGTTGGCTATATACTTGTGATTTGATATTAAGAATGTTCAAGACCTAATAACCAAGCTCAGTCAAACTTATTGTCTAAAGACAAAGCAATATGGTACAGGAAAGAAAGTTTAATAATCACCAGTCCTTTCCAGAACCAAATTCTGTGTGTTCACTTTATACAGAAGGTGTGCTTCCCAAATGCCCCTGTAAACTAGCCATCTTTTATAGTGTAGTTTGATATTGGCAGACCAGCCAACCTGTGTCTGATCCATAACAACTTAACAAGAGGCATTGCAACTGTAATCAAGAGATCCACTTGTGACGTTGCACTTCATCATGTTTTATGGAAATATGCTTATGAGTGTGAATATGATGTAACTGGAATATGCTTTATGCAAAAGGTCTCTTGTAAGGTATCATTACAAAGCTTATGGTCTACTGAGTGTGTTCATCCCATTTGTTTGCATGTATTATTTATATGTCTGGAGTTAGGAGAATAAGATATAGACTTGTATTACTGATGTAAACATATTAAGTGGAAGCCATTAAGGGGGCTTCAGAATCAATGACCTGTAAATGACTCTGTGTACTTGCAAACCTTCCAGGGTACGTGTGGGCCAGCTCTGGAAGAATGGAGATTAGGGGTCTCACAGGACATGTGATCATGTCACTTGATACTGGAATCCATCTTAAACCTGGTGCTTTTCCATTTAGAAGGAGGGGTGGGGACCCAGAGAGACAAAGGATTCCTGCCTTGTGACAAAGCTATAAAATGGGGTGGAATAGAACAGAGGAGGTTCCAGTCATGAGAAAACCCCTAGTTTCCACCTAAGATGTCTGCTGGAACTAACAAGGACAGTACCAGGGGAAAGGATTGGGCCCAGACTAGGAAGGAGTCTAGGCTGTGAAAGAAGCTTATTTGAACATCTGAGGGTGAGATTTACCTGTAATCAGTTTCTTAATGTATTAGGCTTAGACTTGCATGTTTTGTTTTATTTTGTTTGGTAATTTACTTTGTTCTGTCTGTTATTACTTCGAACCACTTAAATCCTACTTTTTATACTTAATAAAATCACTTTTGTTTATTGATAAACCCAGAGTAAGTGATTAATACCTGGGGGAGCAAACAGCTGTGCATATCTCTCTCTCAGTGTTATAGAGGGCAGACAATTTTAGTTTACTCTATAAGCTTTATACAGAGTAAAACGGATTTATTTGGGGTTTGGATCCCATTGGGAACTGGGTGTCTGAGTGCTGGAGATAGGTGACCTGCTGAACAGTTTTTGGTTAAAGTCTGCAGCTTTGGGGGCGTGGACCAGACTTGGGTCTGTGTTGGAGCAGGCTAGCGTGTCTGGCTCAACAAGGCAGGGTTCTGGAGTCCCAAACTGGCAGGGAAAACGGGCTCAGAGGTAAATTCAGCATGTCAGGTGACAGTCCCAAGGGGGTCTCTGTGACCAAACCTGTCACACCACTTATTTATAAGTATCAAAGAAATGTTAATTAGGCTAGCAATCCCCAACTCATTCACTTAGTATTGTTAGAGAATCAAAGATTAAGTGCTTAATGTGTCTGTTTACCTGCATCCTATTAGAAATCTAATGTGTGATCTAATTAGCTTGTAGATGCTAAATCCTGTTCCTATTTTGTACTACTTCATTACTGCAGTCTGTTGACTCGGAGATCAAAAGGGGATGTTATTTCGATGGGACTTGTGGTGCAATAATATTATTGCACCACATCTCTCCTCCAGACTTGTAATGCCATGGAGTAAACCAGCTGTGAACTGTTTTGATAGTTTGAATGGCTATTGCTAAAGATATTGTCTGAGAGAGGACCCATTTTATCACAAACTGTCGGCTTGCGGTCATCAAAGCCCACGTGGTGGAGTTGCCTGTCAGTGCCCAGCCTGCTTCAACTATAAAGGAAGCCTTGGGCATGATCCTTGCATCTCAGGTCTGCATAAACTTCAACAGAGAAGGTCTAAGCCATAGGACCGAGGTCTCCAAGTAGTTACTTCGATTACCTTGGAATTCTCATGCAAGAACTCTAACAGATTCTGCACCCGAACGGCCTATTGGACTATAACCCATTGAATTGATTCCAGCGAGACTTTTGCAAGCCAGCCGATATAACATCAATGCTATGATCCTGATCTCTGAACATTGAAAGTCACTTGTATGGGGATGATTCCTTAGCCATTTATAACTCTCTTCTTTTTTCCCTTTAATAATATATCTTAGATATTTGGGTAAGATCTGAGATTCATATTGACCTGAAGGTAAATGTTTGACCCTTTGGGATTTGGTGAATAGGGTTTTCAATAACCTCTCACTATATTAGATTAGGCATTCCAGCCCCATCTAGACAACCAAAAGGGGACTGTGTTTGGCTTCTTGGTAACCAGTACAGTACTGCAGAAGCTCCTTTGTTACTGGTTTGGTGAATCTAATTATAGAATAAACCACCAGTTTGGGGGGTTGTCTGTCCTATTTCTTGCAGTCTGCCCTGAGTGCGGCATCATCAGAGTGGTCCATCCAGGCACCTGGTCTCATGGTTGTTCACAGTCACACTACTTAGAGCTTAAGTTTCGCCATCCAACTTGTCCTGGCTTTGTCTCTGGTGCCTCCCTGTAACTTCCCACCATTCATTTTGAAGATTAAATTCCAAACATTGAGGGGCATGAAAATACTCCCTAATACAAAGCATTCATGCACCTTGCACTATTTCTTGGTACTACATGGTAGCTTTGTTTCATAAGATTAGTCCATCTAGCTTTGGACAGTTTCTGTATTTGACTAAGCCACATACTGAGCTATATTTGTCTTGGGGCTCATAGACTCATAGACTTTAAGGTCAGAAGGGACCATTATGATCATCTAGTCTGACCCCCTGCATGATGCAGGCCACAAAAGCCGACCCACCCACTCCTGGAATAATTCTCTCCCTTGACTCAGCTGTTGAAGTCCCCAAATCATGATTTAAAGACTTCAAGTTGCAGAGAATCCTCCAGCAAGCGACCCCTGCCCCATGCTGCGGAGGAAGGCGAAAAACCTCCAGGGCCTCTGCCAATCTACCCTGGAGGAAAATTCCTTCCCGACCCCAAATATGGGGCATTGTGGGATATGACCTAGCATAAGTGAGCAAGAATAAGCATAATCCAAGTTAGCATGGTGTGATAAATGAAGGGGGGTAGCTTCCTTGTATGGACAGCCAGCCAGTAGCTATAAAATCCCTCTTAGTAGCTGTTCTCTAATCGCTCTACCTGTAAAGGGTTAAAAAGTCTCACTGCTATGCATAGGTAAAAGGAAGTGAGGGGGCACCTGGCCAAAAGAGCCAATGGGAAGGCTAGAACTTTTTAAAATTGGAAAATGACTCCCCTGTTGTCAGTCTGTGGTTGTTCTCTGGGGAGAGGGGACAGGGCAGAGCTATGCTGTAATAAGCTTGGGCCAGGTATGAAAAATCATCAGTATCATACCTAGAAACTAATCATTTAAAACCCCCAGATATGTAAGTAGATCAGGAAATGTCTAGGAAGATGCGATTAGGTTTATTCCTTTTATTTCTTTATGGCTTGTGGATTCCTCTGCTAACCCCAGGTGCTTTTGTTTTGCGTGTAACCTTTAAGGTGGACCTCAGTAAAGCTATTCTTGGTGCTTAATCCTTGTGGGTTGTTTTTTTTAAATCTAGCAATAGCCTGAGTTCCCAGATGTATTTTTCTTTCTTTTTTCATTAATAAAATTTACCTTTTTTAAGAACAGAATTGGATTTTTTGTGTCTAAGAGGTTTGTGCACATGTTGTTTAAATTAGCTGGTGGCAATAGAAAAACAAAGGAAATCAGCTTCCTCAGCTCTTCCCAGGAAGGGGATGAAAGGGCTTGAGGGTACCCCACGGGAAGGAATTCCCAAGTGCTCCTTCCTGGGCTCTCAAAGGGGTTCTGCACTTGGGTGGTGGCAGCATTTACCAATCCAAGGTCAGAGAAGCTGTAACCTTGGGAGTTTAATACAAGCCTGGAGTGGCCAGTATTAATTTTTAGAATCCTTGCGGGCCCCACCTTCTGCACTCGAAGTGCCAGAGTGGGGAATCAGCCTTAACACATGGTAACTGAACACACAGTACCTATTAATAGCTACAGAGCTCCTGGGTGTGAAAGTCTATGTTGACCTGAACTGTAAGTATAGACATGGCCTGAGTCTGGAAGTGTGTTCATTAGAAGTTGAGGAGATTGTCTACTAGCACAACCAGCCCGGGTCTGTTCCAGGTACTTGTTTCTGTCCTCCCTGGGAAAGTGTCAGGCGGTTAGAGGAGGTCAGGGGCAGTTTGAAAAAGCTCTCTGCCAGTTTCTCATTCACCTTGCTGAGGAAAGGGCAAGGAGAGGAGACAACGGGCAGTTGTGGGTGAGGATAGCTGCCCAGCATCGGCATGGATGGAAGACTACATGGAAGGGAGTGCTAATGGCTGCCATCAGGTGAATCTTGGATCCAAAGACAGACCTCATTAAAGCCAATGGGTGCCAAGCACGGTTTCAGACCTAACAGAAGGAGCAATTAAGCACCTTTCCAGTAGTAAGAGCAGCTGCAGGCAATGGGGGACTAGCCAAGCAACAGACTTAGAGTATGTCTACAGAGCAAGTAGACACCCCACCCTGCAAGGTCTTAGAACCCCGGCTCCCGCCTGAGCCCAGATGTCTACACCACGTGAAACAGTCCCAGGAGCTGTGAGCCTGAGTTGGCTGGCATGGGCCGGCTGTGGGTTTTTCATTGCTGTGTAGATATGCCCTGAATGACTGATCAGACCATGGCTTTGGCAAATTGTTTTGGCTAAAACAAGAATTTCAGAAATGCGAGAACCCCCTGACATCTTGACATAACTTTTTATTTTGGGGGGCTGGATTCACAAGGGGTGGGGGAGGTGTAGGCACTAGTCACAACTGGTGTTGGTGCAACCGCACTTACAGCCTTTAGCTCAGTGGTTAGGGACATCACCTGGCAGACCCACCTTTGAATCTCTGCTCTGGAGCAGGGACTGGATCCCAGGTGTTCCCTTGCTTCTCCCACTAGCGCCCGAACCATTAGGCTAGAGCAGGGATGGGCAAACTATGGCCTGTGAGCCATTTTAAGCCGACCTGGGTCTGGGGCTTGCCCCGCTCCGGTGCTCCAGCTGGGGTCGGGGGCCGCTCCACGCGTAGAAGCTGGAGAAGGGATGTGCCACTACTTCCAGGAGCCGCTTGAGGTAAGCGCTGATCAGAGCCTGCAGCCCTGAGCCTCTCCCCATGCCCCAACCCTCTGCCCCAGCCCTGATCCCCCTCTCCAAACCCCTCAATCCCAGCCCAGAGCACCCTCCTACACCCCAAACTCCTCATCCCTAGCCCCACCCCAGAGCCCGCACCCCCCAACCAGAGCCCTCACCCGCTCCCACACCCCAACCCCAATTTTGTCAGCATTCGTGGCCCGCCATACAATTTCTATTCCCTGATGTGGCCCTCTGCCCAAAAAGTTTGCCCACCCCTGGGCTAGAGAATTGTTCTGTTTTTCTGGCCCAATGATGATACAAAGTGGAACAGCTTCAAGAGAGACTGAGACTGCCCCATAGTCTGGAGGTTAGGGAAACTCACCTGGGAGTTCCAGTCCCTGCTCCAAAGTGGGGAACTGAACTGGGGTCTCCCACATCTCCAGTGAGTGCTCTAGTCACTGGACTAAGGGTGGCACCAACTCAAACCTCTCCTTTTTGTGAGTCTGGCTCTTCATTTCCTTTTGTTTCAATAAATACCTCAGCCAAACTTTGCTGACTCTTCTGATTTGCAGAAAAATTCAGTTTTGGTTCAACCTGAACCAATTTCTCCCCCCCGAACTGCCATTTAAGTGAACCATCAGCACAGCTGTAGTTGTGGGTGTGATTCCCAAGGAAGCATCATGACCGAGCTCCTTGGGCACAGAGGTTGTTAGACTGGAAGATTTGGGGATTTCTGAGCGAGGAAACTGTCTACTGTGTTCCAGGAAGCAGGATTGTGTGTCTCTTTTGTAAATAAGATTACACCAACAATATACCTGATTAGTCATTGATTGTTCATAACAGAAACAACAACCCTGAAGACCTCCAATAATGGCTAACTGCTCAGGCCAACTTGATCCGTACTTTTCTTGGAGCTGTGAAGTAGATACCAATGATTCCTTAAATGTCAACGTGAAGTGAGTTAGCACCCTCTGAGATGAAGGGGGCAGGTTGCACCTCTTGGAACTGCTGTTTGTCTCTCTGCAAACTCAAGCAGACATCAGTGCACCAGTTGAACTCTGTTCGTGTTTTTACAGCCGTAAGGGCTAGAGACTTGATCCTTTTTCAATGGCGAGTCGAAGTGATAGAGAACAATTCCTGTGCCTGTCAGAACCCCCAGGTGCTCCTGCCGGGTGTCACGTGGTGGGAAATGCTGGGAGATATGAGGCACGTGCCTTTGTTGAGTCCGGGTCACAGAGCCAGGCAAGTGAGCGAGAGCGCGATTTTGCAGCGTTCAAAGCGCTCTGGCCACCGTCCAGCAGAGCACTTTTCCCATGCTTGACTTCAGTGGCACCACTCACGTGCTTAAAGTTAAGCACGTGCTTAGTCGGGGCCAAAATGCTCAGCACCTTGCAGGATATGAAGGAGTCAGACTGGATGGAGTGGCAGGTTGGGAAGGAGACCACTGTGTTTGGTGTGGGTCTCTGGAGAGCTCTGAGGGCAGCAGCCAAGTAGAGCCCATGGGTGAGAGGAAGGAGAACTGATACCGGCACAGTAATAGTTGGAGCATGCTCCGGCAATGGCTGTGTCATGGGGGGTGTGGGTAGTAGCTGAACTTACTCATAACTTTGCCGACAGAATATTTTCATGTTATCAGCATTCAAAACCAGCACTGAAATATCCTGGGAAGAGACCCATCGACTTCTCTGCTACACGGCAGAGGCCTGATTCAGGGAAGCCTTTAAGCATGTGCTTAATGCCAATTGAAGCCAAGAAGACCAAAGCCCATGTTGAAGCACTTCTCTGAATGGGAAGTGGTGCAGAGGTGAATGATTTCCTGGCACATACACTCAGCGTTGGCTTGCTCAGCGAAGAATGAGGAAATAAAGAGAGATAGTAGGAAGTGTGTGATAAAAATGAGGCAGGTCATTTATTGCTTAAGAATCTAGCACTTTACAGACATATACAGTAACTAGCAAGGTAACTTCCCTGCCGGTCGTCGTCCCCCCCCGCCCCACCCCGTTGCTATATAGGTCATCCCACCCTGGGACATCATGTGAGAAGGGGTCCCCAGATGATTAACTTAAAACCAGGAATGGTGCTGCCCTAGCTAATGGCTTGAAAGCAACATGCACATTTCCCCAGATGCTTTGAAATTGTTATGGGAAAACATGTCGATGTATTGCTTGCACAAAGTGCACTTTCATCACCTTACTATCAGCAGGTCACTGAGTGGGGTCATCCTAGCTCTTGTCTAAACACAGAAGTTCCATGGCTTTAGCTTTAGCATATAGTTCTACCCCTATAAACATGGCTTATCCCTGTATGAGTGAGAGGGGAAATAAATGATCCCACCATAATGCACCTTTATAGACGTATAACTATCCTGCTAAAACACCTGCCCTAACCCAAACAGCTATACCAGTACAAAAACTGTAGATGTAGTGATGAGCTCCCAAAATCCTAAGAACCGATTCCCTACCAGGTCCTCGGCGGCACTTCGGCGGAGAGAGGGGAAGTGTCTTCGCTCGCTCCGGGTTTTCGGCGGCATTTCGGCGGCAGGTCCTTCACCCGGAGCGAGTGAAGCCCCCCCTGCCGCCGAAGACCCGGTAGGGAACCGTGCCGTGAGTACAAGCCCCACGTGCCTGCCTCTCTCCCCCCCACCCCCCACACCACATCCAACCCCAACCCACATCCTGCCCCCGACGGCCCCCCTCAGAACCCGCAACCCATCAACCTCCCCGCTCCTTGACCCCTGACTGCCCCGACCCCATCCACCACCACCCTGACAGACCCCCGGAACTCCCACGCCTACCCAACCCCCCCATTCCCCATCCCCTGACGGCCCCCCCAGAACCTCTGCCCCCTCCAACAGCTCCCTGCCCCTTATCCAACCCCTCCTCCCAGCCCGGCCCGGCTCCCTTCCCATGATGCTGTGTGAGGATGCCGGGCGGCCGCTGGAGCTCGCAGCCCCACCCCCTTACCTTGCCGCTCAAAGCGGCAGGAACTGCCGAGCTGCCCAGAGCGCTGGCGTCGGCGGCTCGGTGTGCTGGGGCTCTGCGACGGGGGGTGGAGCAGGGGAGGGGCCGGGGGAGCCTCCCCAGCTGGGAGCTCAGGCGGGCCGGGCAGGACGGTGCCACGGGCCGGATGTGGCCCGCGGACCGGAGTTTGCCCACCCGCCCGCCCCTTTAGGAACCGATTCTACACCGGCTTCTAAATTTAACAACCGGTTCTTGCGAACCGGCTCCAGCTCACCACTGGATGTGGCCCTAAAATATACTTACCATCAGCTTTTTCTTAGAGCGAAAAACCACTCACTTTTCAAACGTTACTATTTCTTCTCTTGGAAACTGCCTGCTGGATGGAGGTGTTATCCACACTATTCTACTCATTAGTGTTTCTAAGGCACTAATTAGCACAGTAACTAATCACTGAGAGCGAACAGGGAGGTTGCCTGAGGGAAGTTAGTGAGACGGACCTGTTTGGAATTTTGAGATGTAATGCCGTTTCGTTAGGGACCTGCAGAAATGTTACGCGATTTGCAAGGCAGCCATATTGAAGGCCTTGGCTGGGTTTTACAAAGGAGCCTAAGGGAGTTAGGAGTGTGCAGGGAAATCAAGCACTACTGTAGGTGCCTTTCAAAAGGCTAGTATCACCCGACCCCAATGCTCAGTCATGAAATCAGCCCCCTCAAACCATGAGATTAGCTTAAAACTCTTGATTTAAAAAATAAACGTTGGGTTCCTTTTCAGTTGTGTTCTGGTTATTTGAGCTTTTAGAGATCACACTTTTGAGCTCTTCTCTGTAACCATGCGGGCTTGAACAAATGTTCACTTTTCTTTTTTTTTAAATCATGCTGAGGTAATCACTCGTGTAATCAATGTAATCAAAAGTGATTACATGTGATTTAAATCACTCGTTTAAATCACATGTAATCACTCGATCCCACAAACTGGGGCCTTAAAAAAACAAACAAAAAAACCCCCCACACACAAGGTTGTGAGACTTAAATCTCAGTGTCACAAAATACTTGTTTAATTGTTTCTAAAGTGAATAGAAAAACTATGCGTCTGACATCTGACGAAGTGGGTATTCACCCACGAAAGCTTATGCTCCAATACATCTGTTAGTCTTAAAGGTGCCACAGGACTCTCTGTTGCTTTTTACAGATCCAGACTAACACGGCTCCCCCTCTGATTCTAGAAAAACTATAGCGCCAATGAGCTCTAACCCTACAAATCTGAAAGCATCAGGACGTTTCTCCTTTTTTGAGGGGGTTTCAAGAATGGTCACAAGCTGACTTGTAATTGAATTGCAGAGTTGTAGTAGCCGTGTTGGTCTTAGGATACTAAAGAAACAAGGTGAATGAGATAATATCTCCCAAAGAAGAGCGTTCTGTGAGCTCAAAGCTTCTCTCTCACCAACAGAAGTTGGTCCAATAAAAGATGTTACCTCACCCACCTTGTCTCTTTTTAATGGAATTGCGGTTGGCTAGGCTACTGTCTCTCCATCATCAACCTACAGAGTTAGAACTGGATCCATGTTCCTACAGGTCCCTATGGCTGAGATAAAAGGTCTCTGTAATCAGTTCTAGAGAGACCCTTATGTCCTTTCTTAACTGGAACCGGCTCCTGGAAAGTGTCATGCTCACAAAAACATGCTGGGCCTGATTTTCTGCCACCTTGTATAGTCACTTACACCCAAACAAAGTGGGTGTAAAAGAGTACCCGGCAGAATGGCCCTGTTGTACAGCTGTAACTGACTAGATCAGGCAGTGGAGAACCACAACAATAGTGCCCGACCCCATTCCCAGTGAAGTCAGGAGTGAGGCCCACATCCTCAGAAGTATGTAGGCACTTAACTCCCATTGATTTCATCCCTTTTGAGGATCTGGGTTGGGGCCCTCAAATGATCAACAGCAAATAACACAGCTTTGCTTAATCGCAACCTCAAATGTAGCTGGTGAATGAGTTTAAAGATGTGGCAAGACTGATGCAGCAGTTAAAAATCACCCTAGATTTTGTATTTGATTCTCTCTAATTCATGAACGACTTAAGTTGGTAAATTGGAAACAACTCGATGAATTGTCTTTAAACATTGAATATCAGTTTTCCTTTCAGAATACTTCTGCTCATTTTCAGGCCAAACCAGCTTTCAGACTTGTTACAGAGGGGCTCAACTATGGCTTCCTAAGGGAAGCAGGTTGTAACGATAGCTATGGAGTTGCTACTACCTCTTTCTTTAACATCCATTAGTAAAAACAGCCACACCCTGTTCCGTCACCTGAAACAAGATGGTTTTTCACCAGCAAATGAACTTTTGTCTGTTTTAGCACATGAGTAATCCACTGGAAGAGACAACACCCAATGTACATAATAAGCAAAGCAATCACATGAAACACAAAATGATGAAGTTACATAAAGGGTGTTCCCAGGAACAATAGGATAGCAAGAGCAACACATTCAAAATATACCATTCAGTTGCATGGCTCCTGTAAGACAGTAAGTCACTGAAGTGAAGCTGGAATGATGTATCAGCAAAACCCAATGGTGTGATTTCCTTGTATCACATTTCTTGTATTTCACATTTCACAATAGAAATGAATTGATTCATTAAATTCATCTAGAAAACATCTCTATCCTCCTGCATTTTAGTGTATTTTCAGAGTACCTAGGGACAGTGTGAGCTTAAAAACTGCATTTCTCTCTGAAGACTTATTTTATCTGATAATGTTACAAACAACTCTTGAGATCACTGTACTGAAGCAGATTATAAGGAAAGATACACTTCTCTCTCCTTTTCTTTTTCTTTTTCTTCCAGTTGTTACCTTTGTGATTTAACAGTACACGGGCCTTGCACATGCATCACTTTATGCACCTGGATCATCAGCTGGTGTTAATCAGCATCATGTAGCTCCACTGACTACAATGAAGTTATTTCACAGCAGCTGTGGAGCTGTTCCTGTCTATCCGTTTCTGATTCTGTGAGATAGGTGGTTCCTTTAACAAGGACAATTGACTTTGCTGTAGTTATGAATAGTAGTCTTACTCCCCAACAATGGCTTTGACAATAAAGAATCCGGCCAGTAGAAACCCAGAAAAAGTTACCATGTAACAGTACTATTTATTGTAGCCACTTACATATTGTAATTCTGTTGGCTAAGATGTCTAGGGGTGGCAGAGACTTTTGAATCACCAGGTCTTCTGAAGGTCACTAGCAGTTGTCATATTGTTATGATGACATACCAATACCATAACAGATTGCTAACGTTTTAGCTTTCTTCACTAGTTTTCAGCAGTTTGCAAGTCCGGGCAGTTCCATGTAACATTAATCTCTCATTTAGGTAAGGATGACAGAGCATCAGAAGTTTCCAATCTGTACAATTATCTCACAGCAACACTGCAGGATGGATCTTGTTTAGGATTATCCTCTGCGAGAGAGGCTGATCTGCAGGATAAGCAATGTCAGTGATTCAGCTACACAGTTAACAAACCAAAACAACATATTTTTGAAGGAGAGGAAACCAACACAGGAGCAGGGGTGCTGGAAATTTTTTTTATACTTGCAGTGCTGAGAGCTATTGAACCAAACTGTAAACCATGTATATGATGGAAACCACGTCAAGCCAGGGGGTGCGGCAGCACCCCTCATTCTAGCATCTATGCCCACGAATCAACAGCCATCAATATGTCTTCTGCTGACAGCAGCATTCCTGCTCTAAGGCCTGGTTTACACAGAAACTGGCACTAACTGTGTGTGTGTGTGTGTGTGTGTGTGTGTGATTTTTTTTTTTTTTAACCAATTTAGATAACCAGAGCAAAGCCCCCTGGGTACTCTTTAATTCAGCGTAAGCCTGTCTTATTTCAGTTCATGTCTATAAATGTACAGGCACAAGCCTAATTACTCAAACCAGTTGTAAACTGATCAATATGCCCGCAGAGGGGATGGCACCACTTTAATGACGTTCCCATGCTTACTTAAACCGCTGCAATTTCTGTATGCAGACAAGGCCCAAGACAACACCCCCACCCGGATTCTGCCCAGTACAGGATGGGGAGAATCACATAACCCTTGTACAGAGTGACTGCCGGCTCTGTGGGCTGGATCCTCAGCTGGGGAAAAGTGACAAGGCTCCATTGTCTGAAGTGGGACCCTTCCTGTGTTTAAAGGTGTGCGTGCTGCAGGATTGGGGCCTACATTTGTGGGGGGGTTCATGTAAAGTGGACACCTGTTATAGTCACTAGAGTATAAACTCACTGGGCTAGAAACCCTTCCTATATATGTTTGTACAGTGCCTGACCCAATGAGGCTATCCTGAATGGAATCCAATGGCTGCTTAGATGACGTGGGTCGCTACCCACCAGTGGGCATGTCTACACAGCAAAGAAAAACCTGCGGCTGGCCTGTCCAGCTGACTCTGGCTCAGGGACCCTCCCGCCCTACAGGGTCCGAGCTCGGCAGTCTGCACAGCAATGAAATAGCCCTGCAGCCCAAGTCGGCTAGCATGGGCCGGCTAGCATGGGCCAGCCGCGGGTGTCTAGCTGCTCTGTAGACATACCCTTAGTGGGATATGAATTTGTGATGCGGCGTGTTTCATATTAAAATAGAACGGCCCACTCTGAGCAATGTGAGATGGGGAGGATTTCTCAGGGCCTGTCACTATGGGGTCGAACTGGCACTAGCGTAGTTACAGCAGAGCAATCCCCAGAGTGGGAACTCTGCAGCCCTGTCATACCGGCTTGCACTGGCGCAGCTTGTCCTGGCTTCCACCTCCTTGCACTGCACTGGGAGTTCACGCTGGTGTAGCTACATCAGAATAGAAATCCTGGGTTCCAGCTAAACTGGAACTCTAACCTGGGCATTGCTCTTTGCAGGTTTGGGCCTGACTCTGCCAGCTTCTGTTGCCTCTGCTGGGTGGGGTTAAGTGGGTGTCTACTGTATGTGCTCCGAGCTGGATAGCTGTTAGCTCCCCCTTGGGGGCTTGGATTGACCTTGCTGTGTCTTTGGAAGTATCCCCAGCCTGGCCATGACATAGTGATGCTCGTGCTAGTCAGGGCCGGCTCCAGGTTTTTTGCCGCCCCAAGCAAAAAAAAGCCGGAGTGCCGCCCCTTGAAAAGTGCTGCCCCCAAAGGGCCAAAATGCCGCCCCATGAAAAGTGCCGCCCCAAGCACATGCTTGGAACACTGGTGCCTAGAGCCGGCCCTGGTGCTAGTGGCCCATTTTGGAAAGGAGATGGTCACACCCATTGTTTGCACACAGAAAATGCGCTAGTAAACCTGTCTGGATGAATGTTTTCTGGCAGTATGAAAACCCTGTTTGCTACCACTAGCTCGGTCATGGCATTGCTCACAATAAAGATGCATCTATTTCTCAACAGTCTGTACTTTAACAGCACAATAGCGCTATGCGCACAGAGGGCAACAAACTTGCTGTCAGTGCATCACACATTACAGCGTATGGAATCAGAACAGGTTTTGGGGGAGGGGATTTTTTCCCTCGTGGAGTGGGAACAGATATAACGGCGTGCTGGTGTCCCTGTCAATTTTTCATGCTTGGGAAGTGAATGGTTTTGCTGTAAAACATCCCGTGCGTGCTCTCTGTTCCACTGTCTTTGGGTAGCAAATGCAACTCTTGGGGATTAGCGGCCACGTGTCCTGCTCCTCTCAGGCCTCCCTCCTCTCTTCCAGCAAGAGCTGGACAAAACTTTTCAGCTGAAACTTTTTTAGCTGCAAATGCAGATTCAGATGGACCGAAACATTTATTAAATTCATGTTGACCTCTCCCAAGCATTTAGACTTTCAAATATTCAGGGGCTTATTCTAACTGAAACATGTCTCAAGTTTTCAGTTCAGAGTGACTTTTCATTTAGACATGTACTTCAGTGTTTTATTTTCTTTAATTACATTTCAAATTAAAGATTTTGGGGCCAAACAAACCCTTTTGTTCAACCTGAAATGGAATTTTTTTCCATCTGGCCAGCGAACCAAAAAAATCAGTTATTTGCACCATTCTGCTTCCAGCAGCAGTTCACGCCATTGCATCCCTCATAGGTCACTTTGACTCGGTTGCTTCGCACAACGTCAGAGAACATTTCTATCTTTGTTCCTTTTGGCCCTGATAGTGCCAGATGCTCTGCCGGGGTCACTGGTGCTCTCCCCAACACGGTCGCTGACAAATGAAGAGCACTTCATAGAATCATAGAACTTAAGATCAGAAGGGACCATTATGATCATCTAGTCTGACCTCCTGCATGATGCAGGCCACAAGAGTTGACCCACCCACTCCTGAAATAACTCTCACCCTTGACTCAGCTGTTGAAGTCCCCAAATCATGATTTAACGACTTCAAGCAGCAGATAATCCTCTAGCAAGCGACCCCTGCCCCATGCTGCGGAGGAAGGCGAAAAACCTCCAGGGCCTCTGCCAATCTACCCTGGAGGAAAATTCCTTCCCGACCCCAAATATGGCGATCAGCTGAACCCCGAGCATGCGGGCAAGATTCTCCATCCAGACACTCAGGAAAAAGACTTTCAATATACTTGCTAAGTGTGGGTAAGACTCTTTGTTTCCAGGGAATTTATCAGTGTTTATCTAAATTTTATAATGGGGGGGAAATGGGTAAAAATGGAAAACAAAGGGCAGTGGGCGGTGGTGGGGCAGGGGTGCCTGGTGCGTATAATGTAGCAGCTGAGGGAGCTTTCTATGCGCTGTGGGCCTCTTGCTACAGTAGCCGGGGTCTTGACTATCTCACTCCCCCCCCCACAGCGCAGCAGCAACCAGCTAGAACAGGGGCGGGCAAACTTTTTGGCCTGAGGGCCACATCGGGTTTCTGAAATTGTATGGAGGACTGGTTAGGGGAGGCTGCGCCTCCACAAACAACCAAGCGTGGCCCGGCTCCCACCCTCTATCCGACCCCCCCCCCGCTTCTCGCCCCCTGACGGCCCCCCCCAGAATCCCTGCCCCATCCAACTCCCCCTGTTCCCTGTCCCCTGACAGCCCCCGGGCCCCTGCCCGCCCCCCGCCGCCCCCTCCAACCCCTCCTCTCATTCCTGACTGCCCCCCCGGGACCGCTGCCCCCATTCAACCCCCCTGTTCCCTGCCCTCTGACCGCCCTGACCCCTATCCACACCCCCGACCCCTGACCACCACCCCGAACTCCCCTGCCCTCTATCCAAGCCCCCTGCTCCCCGCCCCCTTACCGCGCTGTCTGGAGCACTGGTGGCTGGTGGTGCTACAGCCGCACCACCCAGAGCACCAGGACAGGCAGCCGCGCCGCCCGGCTGGAGCCAGCCACACCACCGTGCAGCACAGAGACCGGGTCAGGCCATGGCTCTGGAGCCGCGCTACCCGGCAAGAGCTCGCAGCCCCGTCGCCCAGAGCATTGCACCGGCGGCACGGTGAGCTGAGGCTGCAGGGGAGGGGGAACAGCAGGGGAGGGGCCGGGGTTGTTGCACTACACAGAGGAATAATATTTAGCAAAGGAGGTTAAGTCTATTTCAGGCAGCCACGATCACAGAGGACGATCCATCAGAAAGATCCCGAGGTGGCAGAGAAGGGAGCAGTTTCTGAGGTCTGGAGGCCAGCTGGGTTCCCTGGGGTAGGCCATGGCCCCAAGAACACCGGCTGGTGCTGTGCCCAATGCTCTGCCTCATGCTTTAGGTTGTTGCTGGTTTTGCTGTGTGATCTGTCACACCGTGTGTTATCCCATGCAGTAGTTTGATTGTCATGTTTCTCTGTTCCGTGCCCGCTATCTGTGCGGTCGATGCTTGTATTTCAGTCTGGCAGACCGTCGGGTTGGCAGACAAGCTCCTTGTACGTCTGTGGTTCGTGCTGCGGTACCAAAGTGCATATAATACCTGCTCAGCAGTGAAACGTTCTGCTGCCTTGGGTGCATGCTGGCACTGTGTCCTACAAAGTACCTTTCGACCTCATTAAACCATGATTGCATGGAGTTTATTTCATCTGTTAAGGCTTTAACTCAACCAGCTTGGCAAGTGCTAAAGTACAATTGCTGCTTCTTGACTGGAGTCTTAGAAGACAGTAATTAGGTGGAGGTAGCTGATCCAACATGCCTTGTCGACATGGGAAATTGCACGAGTATAACTTAAGGTGTGAATTTAAACTGATACAGCCAAATGGCACCAACTCTTGTGTTGACACTTTTCTTTGGGTTTAAAATGGCTTTTTTGTTTTGTTTTGGTTTAGCTTAAGTCGCGTGGGAACAGGGTTAGGTTAAACTGAAATAAGAATGCTTGCATTATATCCGTTTCCCATGTAGGCAAGGCCCCAAGTGGGTGAGAGAAAGAAGAAGCTTTGAGGGAATGACTTTAAATCCCCATTGAATGGTGCAAAGGGGCTGAGGATGTGGCCTCTGAGTACATGGAGACTTTTTGAAACTCTTTGCCAGATCTTTGCTTCCATGCTTCAGCCTGCATTTTCTCCAGGGATTATGTGGTTGCAATAATATTAAAGTACGACTTGAGTAATTAGGGTTAGAGCTGACTGTGAACTGAGTTAATTGTATACTGTCATTTGTTGTCAGTAGTTTTCTTATTAGTGAATTTGACAGGTATATTCTAATGTTCAAACAGTGAGGTTAAGCTGTTAACATTTATGTATTTCAACTTAGGTGCCTTTTGGGGGTTTCGTTTCTATCTCAGATTCCAGGCACCTTTGCCTTGAGTTAGACAAATGATTAGCAAAATAACCCCAGCTGCTAATCCACTGGCAATCCGCAACAGAACGTAGCCTCAAGAGGATAGAGAGGAGAGCTGAAATACAGGGCACGTACCAGCACACATTCCTTTCTATGAGCTGATTATACTGGACCAGTATGAGATACTAATTTTATCTTTGGAAAATTGACCCGTCTGCTCCATTAAAGTTGGAAGGATAATTGCCAGGAGTAAGTGATCATGGACGGTGCATAATGCTGAACTTCCAGGGACTTACATGCCAGCTCCTGGTGCTGCACACATTCAGGGTCAGATTTTCAAGGGTATTTAGACACCTAAAGATGCAGAGAGAGGTGCCTAGTGGGATTTTGAAAAGCACCTAAGTGGGTTAGGCACCCAACTCCCATGGAGTGAACCTGCTTAGGCACTTTTGAGAATCCTGCTAGGCAGCTATCTGAATCTTTGGGCACCCAAATACCTGTGCAGATCTGGTCCTTGCTGGGTTGATTTTCCAACATGATGAGCACATAGTAGCTCCTGAGTTACTACAGAGAATTCTTTCCTGGGTGTCTGGCTGGACAGTCTTCCCCACATGCTCGGGGTTCAGGTGATCGCCATATTTGGGGTCGGGAAGGAATTTTCCTCCAGGGCAGATTGGCAGAGGCCCTGGGGGTTTTTCGCCTTCCTCTGCAGTGTGGGGCACGGGTCACTTGCTGGAGGATTCTCTGCACCTTGAAGTCTTTAAACCACGATTTGAGGACTTCAATAACTCAGACATAGGTCAGGGGGTTGTTACAGGAGTGGGTGGGTGAGGTTCTGTGACCTGCGTTGTGCAGGAGGTCAGACTAGATGATCATAATGGTCCCTTCTGACCTTAAAGTCTGAGAGTCACTTTTGAAAATCAGTCTACTTTTTTAGGAACCTCATTTTAGGAACCCTTTTTTAAATCCTAGCCTAGAGGCCTAATTTTAAGCTCCTATTTTTTTTTTTTTAAATCTTGATTTGGAGGAATGTGCAGATCTTCGCAGCAAAGACCCAAGGACATCACAGAAGAAAGATGCACTAAAATCATTCTTAGGACATTTATGGAATCTGTGAGCTACTGTTTGTAAAGAGGGTTGAATGTAAATGGTTCGTTGTGCTGACAGACGTTTCAGGGCAACGTTTACCCTGTGGGGGCATATAGCTCTCAAATTTAGCTACAGGTGACATTATACATTGTAACATGCAAGGGAGAAGGGAATGCCTCATCTCCTTAATCCTTTTTGTACGTGTATAGATCAAGAGACACTCACAGTCATGCTTCTAGCCCTTAGTCTGGGTATCTAAATGGTGAGCAGCTCTACACAGAAGCCAGAGTGTCTTGTTTTATAGCACGTTTCAGGAACATGGGAATTGTCAGACTGGATCAGCCCCAATGTCCATCTAGTTCAGTATCCTGTCTCTGATGTTGACTAGAACCAGATGCTTCAGAAGAAGGTGTAAGAGCCCCGCAGTAGGCAGATGTAGGCTAATCTGCCCCTCACTAAAGGTATCATCCTGGTCTGAAATAGTCAGAGATCAACTTGAAGTATGAAGTTTGAAATACCCTCCGAAAGTTTTATTTTCCTTAATTATGAAAATGGGGGAGCTCAGAGAGGAATTCTGCCTTGGGGGGTCCCTCTTGGAGCTGCCTGGCACACAAAAGGAGCATGCCCCTTGCTACGCCCCTTTGAGGGATGCAGCTCCCTGCCTCCGCACTGCCGGCCCCGCTCGGGGGTGGAGGAAGGGTGTGTGTGGAGCCAGGCTGTGCACACCCTGGGGGAACGTAGGCTTCCAGCTCAGCTTAGCTCTGGGGAGCTGCAAATCCGGTGCTTTGCCAGTGGGGTGGGAGTTGGGGGGGGTGAATTTGTCATAATTCCTCCAGCGGCTGCTTCTCCTGCTTTTTGCCAACATACCAATGAAGTGTGTGGGAACTGGTAACAAGTGCCTACTAGCTTTCCACCCGCCCATCTGCTGTGCCAACAACCACACAATCTGATAGGCAAATACTACTAAGCGTGTCACTAATACTGACCTGGACAACAGCACGCGCTACACTTACTCTGTCAGCACAAGATGGCTCCCTGCCTTCCAGGGGTAAAGGGCTGCACACAGGATGTGATGTAGGGGTGGAAAGCTGCCCAATCAGAATGGTGGAGTCCTACCCTTGCTCTGCCCTGCCGTCGGACCTCCTGAGGTGCAGGGCAGATGAGAATCAGGATATATCGCCACCTCGCCTGCCAAAGTCTCTCCTCACTTACACTGGTGTAAATCAGGAGAAACTCCATGGGGGCCATTGGGGTTAAGGCTGGTCTAAATGAGAGGAGATTCGGGTGCAGCACTTGCAGCAGATCCAAGTTCTCCTGTGGTTTGTGGTGCTTGGTGCTGCTTGCTCAGTATCGCCCCAGAAAGAAGAGCCCTCCTCAATATATATGATGAAGAGTTTCATTTGCAGCTCATCCCAGACTGGACCCTTCCGTTTGGCTTCATTGTCCTTTGGCCCTATATGAGAGAACTTGGAACACAAACAGTGGCACCCTCAGGGCACCATGTAATTTAATAACACAAGGAGACTTGGTTGGGCCTTGTCCCTGTGTAGATGAATCCTAACTGGGATGTACTGCGACACCAGTGGTATAATTGATCTTTACCTCCATTCTACAGACTACATGCAATGGGTGCTATTGTAATACAAACTAATAGCGGGTGTCAATGGAGCACCTGCTGGGGACCTGGCCCAGAGGGATAATAGGTATGTATTTATTGTTCCAGATCCTGAGGTTCTCAGGTACTTTTGACTCATTCTTTACTCAAGCAAACTCCCATTGACTTAATTTGGGCAGAAATTAGTAAAACTGAGTAAAGGCCTCCTGATTTGTTGTTAATCGTTATTTGTAGGACAGTAGCATCCAACCAAGGTCAGGGCTCTACTGTACTAGTAGTTGTACAACCCCCTAGACAGTTCTAGCTCCAAAAGACCCAGATCACATGCTTCCCTACAGAGCCCCCTTAACTGCAAGCAGGACCAGGAAAACCCCATAGAATTTAAAGTGACTGTTTACAATTTTAACAGTTTTCAATACACCACACGTGACAACGCTCTCTTTTCCCTTTCAAGGTGTTCCAATCAACTGGTGTTAGGTGATGCATTTTCTTTCAGAAAGGAAAGGATCCAGAGGCAAGTGACAAAGAAGATCACAGAGATGGAATGCAAGCCATATGAGCAAAGGCTGAAGGAACTGGGTATGTTTAGTTTGGAAAAGAGGAGATTAAGGAGGGGACATGAGAGCTGTCTTCAAATATTTCAAAGGCTGCCATAAAAAAGAGAGAGAAAAGTTGCTCTCTCTTGCCACAGAGGGCAGGACAAGGGGCAATAGGTTAAAACTACAGCACAGCAGATTTAGATTTAATCTCAGGAAAAACTTCCTAACTGTAAGAACAGGAGGACAATGGGACAGACTGCCTAGGGAGGTTGTGGAAGCTCCTTCACTGGAGGTTTTCAAAAGGAGGCTGGACAGCCATCTGTCTAGGATGGTTTAGACACAACAAATCCTGCATCTTGGCAGGCGGTTAGACTAGATGACCCTGGTGGTCCCTTCTAACTGGTGCTTAAATTATGCCAGGGCTTGCCTGGGCTGCACCCCACTGCACCTCTAGACTTGGCAGTTCATAGCCCCGGCACCTCTGGGCTTGCTGCATCAGTTATGAATGTAAAAAAAAATATGACTTGAGCTCTAGGACCTAATTGCTTGAGTCCCGGTAACTCTTCCATTACAAATTAAGCGCTGTCTCTAACCCCATGATTCTAAAGTTTAATTACACAGCCTATCATTCCCAAACTATAACTATGCTTCCTTAGGCTCCGTTCTGCAACCACTGATGTACCCGAGAGGCCCTTGCTTTCCAGGTTAACAATCGTGATTTACATACGGCATAGCCAGCCAAAACTCATCCAGAAAAATCTCTCAGCAGTTCACAAACTAATTTACACGGAGCAGACCTGAGTCTCCCTGCAGGAGTAACTCCATTGATGACACAGGAATAATAGCAATGTACAAACGATGGAAGCAAGAGGAGAATCAGACCCTGATATATACCAATAGGAGTCGCTTTACCATCACCGAAGTGCCGCCTCTGCTGGAGTGGAGTGTGGTGACTGTTGAGCAGTGTACAGAAGTTTGATATAACATGAAGAACACTGGGTCCAGCTGAAACCACAGGGGGAATTTTAGACTGAATTCAGTTACCCAAAGTGTGCTTAACATTCCACCAAACATTGTCATTCTGGTAACACAGCACCCCCTAACAGCACAGTTAGGTACTGATTCAGTATTCACTCAAAGGGAAGAGCTCTTCCTACCCTTCGTTTGTCTAGACTGGGGTTTCTCAACCGGGGGATCACAAGGCAATTTGGGCGGGGGCGGGTCACAAGGCATTGAAAAATTTATTACAGTCTAAAGCAAAGAAAATCTTGCTCCCCTGCTCTGCACACACCTTTACCCCTCAAAGTCAAGTATTCTGTCAGCCTCTCAAAACACACATTTGTTAATTATATAGGCTGATCATGATCATGGATACTTTTTTTTTTTTTTTAATAGAAGAGTAAAAAATGTAAAGCGTTCATGAACATTTTTTGGTTTTGAGTAAGGGGTCCCCAACCTGAGAGAAACTGGCTAAGACTCATTTTTGTGCTTTTGTTTTAACTTGACTTAATTGACGGGCAGTTAACACGACAGAACACACACCACTATGAATGCTAGTCTAGACACTTTGCAAATGTTTGTTACATCACACAAGTGATTGACTTACTAGAATACATTTTTTCAGGACACCTACATTTGTGACATTTCTAATCCAGAATTTGCCATCATATTAGTTAAGTTGAGCTAATTGGCAATCAATTAACTCAAGTTTCAAAGAGGACCATGAATTTCCGGCTAAAGAGCTTACAGTGGCACAGCTGTACCGATGCAGCTGCATGGCTCTCCGTTCTCTCATGCGCCAGTGGGAAAGAGTTCTCCCATCGACACAAATTAAACCACCCCAACCAGCACTGGTAGCTATGTTGGTAGGAGAAGCTCCCCCACCGACAGCATTGTGCACGCTACCACTTATGCTGGCAAAATTTGTCGCTCAAGGTGTGTGTTTTCACACCCCTACGTGACATAAGTTTTGCCTACATAAGTGGTAGTGTAGACATGGCCTAGTCTAGCCATACCTTTAGAGACAGGCTCTCAGTTAGTGTAAATCAACATAGTTCCACTCAGGTCAATGGGCCAGATCCTCACCTGGTGTGAACTGGCATAGCTGTCCATTAGAGTTAATGGGATGACACTGATTTACCCCAGCTAAGGATCTGGCTGTGAATCTTCAACAGTATTTCTGCAGCGCCCTGCAGTTTTTTGTAGATCTCCTGCCTAGGTACTGCCCATTATTGTCTCACTTGTCTTTACTTAGCTGGCAGAAGGAGATTAATTTTTCTTCCTTGCACAACTCTCAAGGCTTTTGTGATTGAAGGGTGTTGTAAGGAGTAATTAATTACTTGCAAAAGGCACTGGGATTCCTGGATGAAAGACAGTGCACTAAGTGTACAGTTATTGTTATGATTACTCCCTTGAAATTGCATTACTGGGTAAAGCCTCTGTCACCAAGACTCGTTGGACTTGTTTTCTCTAACTTGCCCGTGACTCCCTTTTCAAAAATCCTAATCCAGCCCATAAAACCTCAAATCTGTGTGGAGGTGCTGCACATCGGATGGTGAAGCTCCGAGTGGCACGTAGCCTGGACAGAACAGAAGGGCTCCTCAGCCAGCACCCAGAGGTACGTGCAGCGTTCCCTCTCTGACTGTTGGTGGCTGGTAGCTCAGGACAGGTGCAGGTCCATAGCGCAGCGATCTGCAGCCATGCCGTGATCCAGGGGGCCGTGCTGGCTAGGTGTTTCCTGAGATTTAACTGGCTTCCAGGGTTGAGAACTGGTGGTTCGTGCCAGTTCCTCCTCTCTGGCACATCCCTGAGAAGTGATGTTTGGAGGGTGATAGAGGAGGAGAGACCAGCCATTTCACTATGTTGCTTGCTCCACAGGACCCTACCTCTCTGCCCTCGCTGACCTGTCCTCAGCACCCCAGGGCAGGACTGCACTGGTGCAAATGCAGAGTTTCCTCTTCCTCTTGAGGTGCTTCTGTGTGTGTTTGGGGGGGGGGAGGCCTTGGGAGAGGACTCAGTACTGCCCTGCTCTCCTAGTCCCTGCTGTCCCTGTCATTGCAGAGGCCAGCAGGGGAACCAGGCAAGAAGGAGAAGGGCAGGAGGAAGCCCAGATCAGTGGGCTCTTAAAGAAAGAGACTTAGGGGAGAAAAATTGGCTACTGGAGAGAACTTAATCATCATGGCTGCCGCCCCCATCATATCCTGGGACTTTCTCATCCTGGTCCTGAGAGATGTCCTGGCCAGGCCAGAGAGCAGGACCCAGATGCCAATTCCTACTCTCCTGGCTTCAGCTGAATCCCAGATATGACCTGGGATAAAACGGGATGGGACTTTAACAACAGCAGCAGCTCCAGTCCAGCTCAACTAACTTCTCTTCTCTCCCAAAGGACAATTATTACCATCTTTGACTCCGTCTAGAGATGGTCAAACAAGGGGGTTTTCCTTCTAAAATGCTCTCCACCTAAAGGGCAAGGGAACAAGAGATGTTGTTCAAATGAAAGCCTGACTGAATACTTTACATTTCCAATGCTGTAACTGTTTTCCCTTCTTTTCTTTATCCTAAACAAAAGGTTAAAAGGATGTTTACTGGTGGGTTTGCCATAGTGTTGAGCAGGGTGAGGTCTCTGTATGCCCAGTCCTGGACCTTGTTTAACACTGTTTAAAGTTGGACAGTGACTTTGTTATGTTAATACCTTTATTGCATTTAAATTGATATAACAGCACTTGAAGCATTGTTAGAGGGGTGGAGCGGGGAATAGTTGTTAAGGGAAGGCAATGTTTGTGGAACGTAAGTAGACAGATGTAAATCTTGTGCTCTCAGTATGGAGTGCGTGAGAGTCAGTTGGGAAGAGGCAAGATATTGTTGCAACTGGCTTGTCAAGGGAGGAAACCAGAGGAAAATGTGAGATCGTGTCCATTGGGGCTTGCTGCCTCGTTCCTGTGTGTTGAGTATTTCACAGCAGAGTGCTGGGGTGAGGTGTCTGCTGTCGTTGTGGGACATAGAAGGTGTGGGGAGACACGTTGTAGCAGAACGGAGCACAGAAAAGCGCACGCGCACTCTTTGATTTGTGTGGCCCTTTCATGAAGTGTAATTGTCTCTTCCATTCTTTAAGAACAGCCCTGTGACACCTTGAACGCTAAGAGAATAATTTCTATGGTTGCTAAGCAACCGCTTCGGTAGCACCTTTTAACTAAGGATTTCCCAGTCACTCAAGAGGTTGCCAGGGTCACACAAGGAGGTTGCGGCAAAGCTAGGAATAGACCCCCCCCCATGCCCTGTTGTCTCACTCTTTGTTTAGCAGCCAGACCAGTCTGGGGTTTACCAGACATGCCCCCCCTACTGGTGTATCACCCAAGTGTCCTGAACTGATACTGTGGGCCTAGCAAAGCCTGGGCAGCACACCAGAGTCTGGGCTTTACGCGGGGTCGGGGCACTAACAGAATTGATACGGTGGATGCATGTGGTGAAACGCTCAAGGGCTGCTGGCTCCAGCTTCTAAGCTTCCATTGCCTTGTACTGCTAAACTGCACAGGACACACTGCACCACCCAGGCCAGCAGCTTCATAGGAGATAGGAAGGGAACATATGCCTTTTGTAGGAGCACCCGGTGTGTGTACTGTGTATGTGTGTGTGTGTGTACTCAGTGTGTGTTTAAACACACACTGCTACATAGCTCCATAATCCGATTCCCATCCTGCCAGGAGAACTGCGTGGGCAGGGCCGGCGCTCCCATTAGGCGACCTAGGCGATCGCCTAGGGCGCTGCTATTTTGGGGGCGCCTGCGCCCCCGCCGCCCGTATAAATTTGGGGGCGGGGCCTTCCGCCGCCGCTGTTGGGGGCGGGATTTCGGGGGCGGGACCTGCCGCCGCCTAGGGCGCCGGCAAAGCTGGCGCCGCTACTGTGCGTGGGCAACTTCCTGCACACAAACAAAACCCCATTGTCTGCCATGAGGATCTCTGCAGCCCAGCTCTGTCTGCCTGCTGCTCCTTGCACAGCGAAGTGGGTGTGTGCGTGTGTAAATCCATGGTAGGACCACCATAAGTGGCCGGGTAGAAGCTGTGTGAAAGAAGGGGAGGTACAATGATTGTGCGCTATACTTTTTACATTTAAGGAGACTCTCTGCATCTAGGGCTGGTCAAAAAGTTTCCATCAGAACGTTTTTCCCACTGGTAAATACGAATGTGTCAAAATCCACAAGAATGTGTCTGTTTCAATGACATTTCATTTGAACCAAATTCAACAATTTTCAATAACGTTGACCTTATTGGATATTTCTATTTTTTATTTTATATTACATTTTTATATTGCTAACCTAAAATAATAAACCCAAAATGAAATAAAAAAGAGAAATTAAACCAACATCTTGGTTTTTATCGAAATGAAACATTTTGATTGACTCCAAATTAATTTTTTTCCCCCAAAACTTTGTTTTTGAAATTTGATGTTTTGTTCTGAGATTTGGAACAAAAACAAAACTTTGAGATAGTGGAATTTCCCATGAAATGGAAAACCCAGTTCCTGACCAGCATTCTTGCTGAGGGCAGTGTTGTGAGTCTATTCACAATGATTGTTAGAGTGACGCATGTGGCCTGGACTATATGATACCCCATTGGTACTAGCACTGGTCAGGGAAGTTCCACCAGAACCAGCAGTGGAGCAAATACCAGTGAAGGGGCCACTGTTTTAATCACCATACTGTAGTGGGGTTAACTTGTTTACACTAGTGCTGCCACCACTGGAATGGATCTGCTTTGGTTGTAGCAACAATTGGAAATCTTGAAGGGCATGTGAGGGGAGAGAAGAGAGGCTGGTGTAGATACTGGAACAGTGTGTACTCTCTATCTGAGATTACATTTGTTCTTTGCTTGTTTTCCTTAACTTCAAATAAGTTACCCAGACTGAAAGTATTTGTTTTGCTTGTTGTGCGTGGGAAATGCAAGAATGAAACCTCACAATGAGGATGGGAATTTAAAAACAAAATTGATATCAAAGCAGCACGTAGGAAGTGTCCTGGTTTAAAAGCAGAAAGAAAAAGGTGAAATGACAAAGTGAAATGTCCCCTTACGGAAAGGTCCCAGTTCAATAGAAAAGAAGAAAACGAGTTGTAAATCACTGTTAACTGTCTTGAGGGCCTGAGCCCATAAACATGCTTGTGAGTAACTTTACTCACACAAGTAGGCCGCATGAACCCAAAGTTACTCAGCGCACAAGTATTTGCAGAGTACGGCCCCAGGACCAGTATTAGCAGTAGGGCTGATTGGAAAGTTTCCATGGAAACTTTTTTTTTGGATAGCAAGTGACTCACTTTTCTGGGTAAAATGGAAACTTTCAGTACATTTTTTGGAGGGGGGTTGTCAAAAACCTGCAAAAAAAAAGTCTCGAGAAATAATTTCTCAACCACCTCTAATCACGCCTCGCCTTCTTTGAGAAGAAGTGCTGGGTTTTTTCTTTTCAAATTAGCCTGTCCAACTTGATTTATTCTTGGTTCATATTGTAGATCAGCAAGCCACTTCATCTCCTTTGTCCTGTCTTTCGAAAGTAGAGCTCTACAATGAATATAATATCAAAAGTGTATTGATTTATATTGTGGCTGTTCCTCGATCAGATCTCTATGTATGTCTTATTCTTCCTAAACACTTTCATCTCTGTAATAATTTTTTTGAAAGAATGGGGGGGCACGGCTCAGTTTCAGATTTTGCCTTGGGCCCCCCAAAACCTTTGGGCGGCTGTGACCCAGGGACTCCTTCGATGTAGCTTACATCGACCTAACGTGGTGTCTATATCGTGCAATGTCGACAGGAGATGCTCTCCCACCGACTTACCTTCCGCCTCTCAGTGAGGCGGAGTAATGAAGTCGATGGGAGAGCGCTCTGCCATCGACTTATCATGACTTCACCAGACCCACTAAATTGACACCACTGTATCCATTGCAGTGGTGCAGATTTTAACGTGCCTGTGTAGACAAGCCCTCATTCTTTCAGTGTATACTTATCCTACATTCCTCACCTTAAAACCCTACGTACTATGAGGGTTTTACTATATTAAGCATTTCAAACATCTATGATTTTGCAATATCTTGTACAATTAATTAACTTGACAGTACACAATTAAAATGATCATTACCACAATGACATTGATAACTACCAAAGCTTTGAATGACAATCCTCACCATGGATGTTATCCCACTTTGTACACTTATTCCCACCAGGAGGGGCTAGTTAACTCCTAAATTCCCTGTTCCTGGCTATTAAGCTTTTAAGACCCAGGCTCAAGGGAAGAGCAGGATGCGCAAACTTAGGTACTGCTTTTAAGGCATTCTCCTGTCATCTGAATTCCGCCTGTAATTCAGTTACATTACGAAAAATGGGTGTGGGATGCAAAGTTTTTCCATTTATCACTGCAGTGAACTTTGGTGTGAAACAAAATATTGGCCAATCAAAATAACCATCTTTGGATCCACACCGAAAATGATTATTTCCAGCCATCACACAATATTGACCATTCCCAGCATGAGGGGTTTTTACTTCACCAGCTCCCCACTCTCTCAACCGTACTGTGCAGTTTGGAGATTGCTCCCCCAGAGTGAACCCACCTGCCAGTAACTCTGGCTGCAAGACATTACGTTCACACGTGTGGGTGTCTCCTAGGTGCAAACAACAGGACAAGTTTAGGGCTTTCCATACCTTTTCATTATTTTGCAACAGGAGGAGAAACAAACTTTTTTCAAACCTTATGTGTTGCAGTGTCTTCCAGTACTCCGGAGTACTGGTTGTACTTTTACCATGGTTTGAATGACCGGGTGTTTTGCAATTACTGGGATGGATTGCGTGAGTGGGATAAGGAGTCCTGTATTCTTTTCACAATTAACCCCTGTGAGGTTTTTTTGTTTTACACTAATTAATATGATCTTTGCCATACCAAGTTTTGAATTTCTTTGTGGTGATAAAAGAGCAATTTACCTTGTTCTGTAGCCGTGAGCGTGGCTTTGATTCTGTCTAGTGCATCCTCTCCAGACACAGAACCTGCTACGGCCCTGGCTATTGCCCTGCTTTGATGATCTTTATCGGTTTGGTTAACTATTGTATTCACTCTACGCTGTACTTTCTTCAACAAATGAACTAGATCACGTAGCCATTCAAAAGCTGATACATTCCCAAATAACGAGGGCTTTGCCTTGCTTATTCATTGGGCTTAATACATCGGCACCCAGTTTGTGTTGGAATGCTCTGTTGTGTTCCCAAAGGGTCTTCATATCTGCTTGTTTTCATACTACTGCTCTGGCTCCAAGCCACCCTGCTGCTACATCCCTGGAGGATAGAATCATAGAATATCAGGGTTGGAAGGGACCTCAGGAGGTCATCTAGTCCAACCCCCCCTGCTCACAGCAGGACCAACACCAACTAAATCCCCAAATGGCCCCCTTAAGGATTGAACTCACAACCCTGGGTTTAGCAGGCTAATGCTCAAACCACTGAGCTATCCCTCCCCAGCTTTGACTCCCTCAGCTTTGCCTTTGACTTGATTCGGCTGCCTTTACTTCTGCATTTTTATCAACAATTCTTTCCAATAGTCCTTTATCATTTTGCCATTTGGCCACGCTCTGGTAGACCCAATTCACGTTTTTGCTTGTTCTTAGGCCACTTGCAGAATTGTATGCAATATCCAGTGGCAATATTTATTTCACACCACTGACTTGGGCTTCAGGCTGTCATTTCAATGACAGAGGGTTCCTCGTATTCCCAACTCCGATTATTTCTGCAGTTTATTGAGTTTCATTCTCCATGCACCGCAGCGGTAGACTTGCACGATTACACAGCTTCTCGATACGCTGCCAACAGCCTAAAAATCAAACACAATTTCTGGTGCTCCCTGGGTGGGAGCCTTCAAATACTTTTAACTCGATAGCATGTAGCCATTGAGCCCGGCTTTTAGATCCTGCTTCTACTCGGACAAGATAAACGGCAGGGCTGGCTATTTGCATTATGAAATAGGGGCCTCCCCACCTTGGTGCCAGATATGGGGGGCTTTCTGGAGTTAACGGCATCATTAATCTGTTGTTTTCCTTGCTCACTTCCCCATGTCTGGAATGAGCTTTTACTTTAACCACGTGTACCATTGAGTTCCCTAGTTTAGTTGCTAGTTTCCATACATTGGGCCAAAGGGCTTGATAGCATAAAGCAGGGCTAGGCAACCTATGGCACGCGTGCCGAAGGCAGCACGCAAGCTGATTTTCAGTGGCACTCACACTGCCCGGGTCCTGGCCACCGGTCCGAGGGGCTCTGCATTTTAATTTAATTTTAAATGAAGCTTCTTAAACATTTTAAAAACCTTATTTACTTTACATACAACAATAGTTTAGTTATATATTTTAGACTTATAGAAAGAGACCTTCTAAAAATGTTAAAATATATGACCGGCACGCGAAACCTTAAATTAGAGTGAATAAATAGAGACTCGGCACACCCCTTCTGAAAGGTTGCCGACCCCTGGCATAAAGGCTTGTGATCTGCACTGCAAAATCAATTCATACTCCACCAAAGCAGGAATGTTGTCAAGGCATCACAGACCCACGGAGAGTTTGAACATATCACACCAGCCAGTGCTTGTCCTTTATTACAGAGTGATAATGCCGCTGCACGGCAGCCAATTTAGTGCGCTGGGCTGAGTGTGTACCCAGCCTGTCCTACACAGTTTCAGCCCGAGCTGAGGGAGCCCAAGCCGCAAATCCTGTGACGGGGGTCCCTCTTTGGTGATAGGCTGACCCAACAACATATACTGTCAGACCCTCGGGGGGTAGCCCTTCAGAATTTAAATTATCTGCTGCCCTGGAGATAAAAGGGCTAGAGGGACTTTCTCCAAGATACTCGGGTAGAGGACAGTCCCGCTGGCAAAGGTGAGGGTTGTTTAACAGGGCAGACTGCAACGTGGTGCTCTGTGTTAATCTCGGACTAGACATTGTACCACCTTTACAGTTGTATGCGTTCCATCCTCACCAGAGATCTGAACTGTGTCAGGGCCCACCACGCAGCCGATACAGGTTTTCCACAGGGGCTATCCTGCTTTTTAACTCCAATCGGTACCCTGGAAGCACAAGCGCTAGATTTTTTTTCCGTCATGATAGGCCTGGGTGACTTACTGCAGCTGAAATGGCCAAGTGTGTCCCTGGTTGCTACAAACAGTCCAAAAGGTTTTGTGTAATTTGGAGTGCTAGGGCCTGGCGCTTGGGCTAAAGCCTTTGTTTAAATTACCCGCAGCCTGGATATGCTGGGGGGTCCGTTCCCACTGTACCTTTTTCTGGGGTGTAGCAGTGACTGAGCAGTCAGGGATGAAACCCCTGTCATGCCCAGCAGCGATCTGTGCTGTTCCTGAAGCAGGGAGGGGCAGCTCCACAATCACTTTAACCTGTTGTGTTGTCTGGAGCTTGTGTGCCGGATTGCAGGGTTAGTCCCAGGAGGCCGGAAACCTCCTACTGCACTAGATGGGCCTTTCTTTCAGGTTTAGCTTCAGTCCAGCTTCCATTAAAATCTTAAACAGGGCTTCCAGTACTTTTAAATGGCTTGTCCCTCAGCAGTGTGCACCAGAATATCATCCACATATTGCACAGCATTTTCTTAATAGATTTAACCCTAAACCGTGAGTTGTTTTAACCCTAAACCATGAGTTGTTTTTTTCTTTCAATCTAGGACATTTCAATCTTTTATACAGTTTCAACACAATTATTCTTTTGCACTTACAAAACACCACTCATATAGATTTTTTTTACTCCCTAATAACATTTACTGTACACCACAGTTAATCATAACTTTTGGATAATATTTTTAATGGTTGAGCACAGGGTTTTTTTTTTTTTAATATATATATATACTGATCTTTCTTGGTGCTGGGTTGGTTTCTGCTTCCAAAGCACACAGCAATCTGAAAAAGAAAACACACCCTATTGTGGCTCCTCTATGGAGGCTTTATAGGGTTTTAATTAAGTAGCGTGTTTTGTTTACATTTATTTTACTGCATATTACATGGGGAAATGCACATTCCTTCCATAGTGGAACTTCCACTTTCGATTTGCTATAGCATTGTATTACCTGTATCAATTTTCATATGAAGTGTAACGGTTTGTTTGGTGCTTACAGCGTTTGCCTGTACCCTCATTAAAGTGACAGTCTGATTACTCAGAGCCATCTCAAAGCTCAGTGTTCCCAGGGCCGGCGCAACCCATTAGGCGACCTAGGCAGTCGCCTAGGGCACTGCTATTTGGGGGGCGTCGGCGCCCCGGCAGTCCGTTGTATTTTGGGGGCGGGACCTTCCGCCGCCGCTGTGGGGGGCGGCATTTCGGGGGCGGGACCTTCCGCCGCCTAGGGCACTGGAAAAGCTGGTGGCACTCCTGAGTGTTCCTAACACTGCTTCTCTTGTGCGCCTCCTCCCAGCGGTTGCCCCAGAGGTGCCCTGTCTTTTTAATGTTTTCATTCTTCTCCTGCAGCTTATAGCTGCTGTTTTATTACTGAAAAAGGATCCAGAGTCTCTCCCCATTTTCCTGGTTCTGGCTGCCCTGCCACAGCCACGCCTACCTCCTTTGGTGCTTCTTTAACAAGATATTGAACTTTATAAAAGCACCCAAAGAGTTCAACCGTAAATAGCAAAGCTTCCTGGGTCAGGCAAAAAGTGGCTTTCCGTTTTGCACCTTTGAATGAAAGATTCAAATAGATTTTTAGTGCCATTTGTAAAAAGCCAATTCATTTTAAAATAAGGGTTTTACAAACCAGGACGGTGTTAGTTTAGGTCCTTAAAACCTTACACAATTACACACGCATATTTACATTTTCCAAAAAACAGTTTTGCTTAACATCCCTTGCACTGCTCTGATTATTTGTACTCAACTGTACCCGGATTACATTCCCTTCTTGTACATTCAGAGGCAGTCAAGTTCCAGTGGAAACCCCTTATTTCCCGTTAGTGATTTTGACTAAATCGTCTATAGTCAAATGATTCAAATCAGATTGTCTCTCTGCCTGCAGCAGTTCTTTACAATTGATTATTTACAGACCATTCCCTTGGGAAAAGGGCCCGTTTCCCCTCAGAAAGGCTGTAAAGGCACCTGGGGACAAAAACATAGTAGTGGTAGCAATGGCGTTGGAACAATTTTTATAGTGGGGGGGGATGCCGGAAGCCATTGAACAAAACTGTTAACCCTGTACATGATGGAAACAACTTCAAACCAGGGGTTCCTGCTGCACCCCGAGTTCCAGCATCCCTGGGTGGTGGTAGCCACAACCAGCCCCCGTTGTTTCACTACCAGCATTCCACCTGGTGACTGTACCGAGTTGTACTGCCCAGGGCCGGCTCTAACTTTTTTGCCGCCCCAAGCAAAAAAAAACAACAGCGCTGCGCCGCCGAAACACCCCCCCCCGAGCGCTGCGCTGCCGAAACACCCCCCCCGAGCGCCGCGCTGCCGAAACCCCCCCCCCGAGTGCTGCGCCGCCGAAACACACCCCCCCAGCGCCGCGCTGCCGAAACACCCCCCCC
>QXTE01000144.1:1932162-2004596 GCA_003942145.1 Platysternon megacephalum | reverse complement strand
CCCCCCCCCCCGAGCACCGCCCGGCCGAAACAAAAACAACAAAAAAGAAACCCCGAGCGCCCCCCACCACCCCAAGATTAGCCGCCCCTTACAAGGTGCCGCCCCAAGCACGTGCTTGGTCGGCTGGTGCCTGGAGCTGGCCCTGGTACTGCCATAACTGGGTTTTATTATCAAAGCCAGCATTCTCTTCTTCCAGCACGTTCACTCTTTAACATTTCCATAACCGCCGGCTGTTTCATTCCCTCTGCACTCTGCAGTGGTAATGTGCACGAACGCTCCTTTTAACTCCGCACTCTTTCCTTCAGTCATTTATCTCCCAAAGCAACCCCTTCATCTGCTGATTTCTCTCGGAGGCACTGAGCTTAGTTTTGTGCTTTTTTGCACTCATTCTTCAAGATGGTGCACTCTGCCTGGAAAGACTTAACCACCAAGTACAATCCCGGTAATGCAGTAACCTTCTGTGTTTTCTTTACCTTGGGATTGTTTAAGAAGGCAGTATTGATATTTGTCTCCGTGGGCGCCCACGGGGCATTTGCTTTTAACATTTCAGTGGCCGTGTTCTGCTAATAATGTATCTATTTACATCATTCAACAGATCTTTGCAGCGCTCTGCCAGGAATTCATTTATGGTATTCAGTGGATCTCTGCCGTCCTCTGCCAAGCATTCTTTTAGCTGGGTATCTGTGATGAAGTGGGACTGTTCTTAATGTTTCCTCCGAATACTGTGTGGGTGCCTCAGTTTCCCTATGCATGTCTTAAGTGTCCAGTGTGCATAAATGGCTGACAATTTGTCTCCTAGCAACAAATGGCCAGGGCCCTTCCCCCCTTGCAAGGGGATAGCTAAAAGGGGAACATGGAGATCAGGTGACCTCCTGGCCCAGGAAAGAGACAAAGCCCGGAGAAGGAGGGGCTGGAGGGGGTTTTCAGTTTTGGAGCTGGCTGGGGACTAGGAGTGAGGGCAGACGGGGGTGTCTGCCTCGCTGGGCCCCAGAATGGACCCGGCGGAGGGGTCCCGTTCGCTGGACCGACAAGCTCTGTTTTAGACCGTGTTCCTGTCATCTAATAAATCTGTTTTACTGGCTGGCTGAGAGTGACGTCTGACTGCAAAGTGGGGGTGCGTGCAGGACCTCTGGCTTCCCCAGGACCCCGCCTGGGCGGACTCGCTGTGGGAAGCGCACGGAGGGGCATATGCTGAATGCTCCCAGGAGAGACCCAGGAGGTGAAGCCATGTGAGCTTCTTGCCCTGAAGACAGTCTGCTCCATGGGAGAGGAGGCTCCCCTAAGTCCTGACTGGCTTTCTGGGGAGCAGTTCCAGAGCATCGCCCGGGGACTCCGTGACAGTATCCAAAGTACCTCCCTCTAGTCCCCTTATGTTACTGAATTTCTCTTTAGGAGAGAATTCTATACTGGCCCCAGAGGGCAGTCACTCCCCCTTCACCCTGGGGGTTCAGAGCAACTGACATTAATGTCTGGGGTCCCACCTGGGTTGCCAAAATGTTGGAATTATTATTTGAAATGATTAATATGGGAAAGCACCAAATACTAATTTAACCATAAATTCCTTTATTAAATCCAAAGGCCAAATGGTATTTATACAGTTACTGTAAAGATGCCTAAAGCCTAACTAATAAGCAATTTACTACAGTACACCCTTGCTATAACGAACCTCTCAGAATCCAAGCCATTTGTTCATTATAGTGAGGGGTTTTGGGGCGTCGGGAGGCATGACAGCTCCTCCTGCCCCCGCTGTAGCCACAGGTCTGGCGGGGCTTGAGGTGGGCTCCAGGGACCCGCTTCGTTATATCTGAAGGTTCGTTATTATGAAGGGCGCTATAGTGAGGGTGTACTGTATATCCAAACAGTAATAAAACGCTTATAAGCATTTGATCAAGATACACCTCTACCCCGATATAACGCTGTCCTCGGGAGCCAAAAAATCTTACCGCGTTATAGGTGAAACTGCGTTATATCGAACTTGTTTTGATCCGCCGGAGCGCGCAGCCCCGCCCCCCCGGAGCACTGCTTTCCCGCGTTCTATCCGAATTCGTGTTATATCGGGTCGCGTTCTATCGGGGTAGGAGTGTACTTACAAATGGGCTAAGCCCAGGGATGCTCAGACCCATATTGGTTGGCTCCAACATGGTCAGGCTGGTATTAGCAATGAACCCTTCAAGAGTTTACTGTGTATGCCCTATAACAAACCAGTGATGTCCTTGCCAGTTACTGACTTCAGCTAAAAACTAATTGGAGACTGTAGAGGAGCGGACTCACCCCTGCGGCGCCTCCTTCTGGTCATTTCGGGAATTAGCTCATTCCAGCTCCGGAGCGCCCTCTGCAGGCCGCTGATCCGCCTGTCCTCTGGACCCCGTGTCCCTCTCTGGACCCTGGTACCCTTATACCTGGGGTGCTGCCCCCTAGCAGTAACCCTTCAGTCTTAGGGTCTCCCCTCCCCAGGGTACCCCCACCCACTATCGCCACTTCGCCTCAGTATAAGGCTACTGCCAGTCATCACCTAGCCCCACGCCCTGGGGCAGACTGCAGTATCAGCCTGCTCATCACTGGCAAGGATGGGTTTGGACCTGCTGCCTTGGCCTACCCCTGGACTGCCCTCTGCAACCCCCAGTACCTGTTGGCCTTATGCTAGGCCGCAGCCTGGGGCTTTCCAGGCTGGAGCTCCCCAGCTCCTCTGCCTTTCCCCAGCCCTGCTCCACCGAGGTACCCTGTCTCTATCTCCCTGCAGCCAGGCCTTTCTCTCTCTGAATGCAGAGATCACTGGCGGAATATACATTTCCTATTGTAAAACTGACAAGCTGATGTAGCTTTGGAAATCTTAGCCAGGGAGAGAGAAGCAATAGGATGCCTTCCAGTCACTGTAAAGGACAAAGGGACCTCCCTACCATTATAGCTAATTGTGACTGAAGGAAATGAGCCTGAATTTGTTGTCAGTTTATTTTGGATCCGAGTATGGTGCCCTGGGCCATCCTTTGCCCTGTCCCAAGCAAGTGGGAAGTGCCTTTAGAGTCAGACTCCAAACAGTCCTAGCTGGGAGAGCATGCACAACGGGCTTCTTAGACCATAAGCTCTGTAGGGCAGAGATTGTCTTTTTGCTCTGCTTGTACAGTACTAGCATCATGGAGTCCTGGGGCGTCAAGGTGCTGCTGCAATATAAATAATGTTTAGTTATGAATTGTTCCCATTTGGTGTAGCCAGTGTCTCAGCAGCATTTCAGAGAGCAATGGAGTAGGTTGTCGTGGGGATTAAATAGTTTCCTCTTTGGGTTGCGTTCATATTAACAGCTGGGAAGATGACAGTGGAGCAGGGTAGAACCCTCAAAGGGTGCAGCCACCGTGCAAAAAATATGGTTTTGGAGCTAAAGAAAGGAAAGACTGTCTCCTCCCCAAATCAAGTCGCTTATTTGGGAACTAGCATCCCTGCAGAGGGGATGCGTTCCTTCAAAACACAGAACATTGAGCTGCACACACACCCCCAAAAATGTTTCAGAGCTGAGGTCTTTCTTTGGCGATGTTAAATTATACAGCTGTTCGGCAACTGGAATTTTTGTTGTGAGGCAGATTCTCCGTTTCAAAATTTGTTCTGGTTCTGAATTGGAGAAAAGCCCAACGAACTAACTTCCTACAAAACAACTTCAGAAAAAATTGATTTCGGTTCAATAGAAATGTTTTGTTTCCATTCTGACTTTTTATATTAAATTATAACTCATAGTATAGCACTTCAAAACGTCACATTTTTTTCAAATGGCTTTTGTTGCAATTGACGCACCCCTGGAGAATGTGCAGATTGGGACAAATTGGTATTGCCCAACAGAAAACCAAGCCTATGTACGATTACACAATGTTAACTTCAACTCTATCAATGTCAACCGGCCCATTCTCAAGAAAAATTTGTGAAGTGGGGTGGGCCCGGGGGAGCAAATGAAGCTTTTGAAGAAGCAAAAGCAAAACTATGAATAGCTCCAAGGCATTGGTGTATTTCAGTTTCGACTTTCCACTTAGCACGAGGCCTCTCAGGTAGATGTGGGAATACCCGGGCTGTCGGAGAGAAGTTTCTCTCAGAGAAGCATAAAGCATTGGTTTTTTAATCCTTTTTCATGAGCGTCTTCAGGTAGATTGCAGATTAGCGCTAGGTGGGAAACTGTTTCCCATCCTATGAATTTTCAAGACTTCAAAAGCTTTTCCCCATTCTGGATCAGGACAAAAAGTTGAAACCTTGAAAATGTGTTTGAACCAAAAATCAAATAAAAAAAAAATGCAGTTCAGGTCAATCAAAATGTTTTTGTTTTCAACCACTTAAAAAAAGTTATTCTAATTAGCTTAAATTTCTAAACTTAAAGTCATTTTAAACCAGAAGTTCATTCTAAAAATGAGAAGAGCTTTTTCAAAAAGTTGGAGTTGAGACATTTGGTGAAATTGACTCCTGTCAAAAATTTTGTTTTGGCAAATCAATCTATTTTGACAAAAAATCAACTGAAAAATTCCCAACCCAGTCTAGTTGCAGGAGGATACGTCTTGGGGTTCTCTCGCCACACCCTTTACTGTCATGCAGCCGAGATTTTCATTGTGAAAGGGGAGTAGATGGGAGGAGTATTTCTCACCTCTACTTCTGAATCCCCTTCAATCTGCTTCATTTCCCTACCCCCCCAAGCATCTCCTTCCCCTTGCAAATCTGTTAAACTTGCACTAGGAGGGGAGGAGGAGAGAGTGTGGGAGGGGGTGCTATAGCACACACTTCTCCTGCACTTATTTTGAGCAGCGGCTAAAACTTATTACATAATGATGAGTTTGTACATTATGCAAAATGAGCAGGGATGAGAGGTGCTCTAGCCAGAGCACTAAGTCCAACTGAGAGCTGTGTTCTCGTTTTCCAAGCTTGATTGTTCTGAGCAGAGGGGCCGAGAGCTCAAGTTTTCCCAGCTTGGTGTGAGGCTGCATCTCAATGAAGTGGGGAAGGAAGTTTGCCATTTGGAAAGCAAGCAGGAGAGCCCTCTGTCCCCACATCTGCAAATATGGGAAGGGCAAATCTCAGTGTATCTGTCAAACTCGAGAACTGCAGCCTCTGTTGACCCTAGTGGTTTGGTGGTCTTTTAGTCTGAACCCCGGTCCTTGTTTAAACCTCTCAATCCCACTCAGATGAGACTTTCCGAAAAAAATTCTTCTCCTGAAGATAGTGCACCTCTCTCTTTAAAACTCACACGTGCATTTGCTCAAGCCAAAATGCATGTGCTGTTGTGCACTTCATGTGTGCATGCAGTTACCATGATTGCATGGGTGGGTTGGGGAACGGCACATGCAAAAGGCTTGCACGGGCTTTCCAGGATTTTAGTGCTGAGGGCCTGGACCTCCTGAAAGACATGGGATGGAAGAGAGGTCCTTGTGTGCAGCAGGTTGGAGGGAGGTAGCAGGCCACTGGTTCTTCCCTGAAGAAGACATCCCACAGGATATAAATGGGGTTTGCATGGGGTGAAGGCCCACGTGGCCTTGTGGTGTCCTCAGATCATGCCCTCAACTAAACCTGTCCAGCCCCATTGCCTTCATATTATGTACTCATCAACACCCGCACAATCCCAGCAAGACTAATGAGGTTGAGCCAGTGTTGCTGAGGAAATTACGTGAAACAAAGGGATTGTGCAAGTGTCACTGAGGAAATAATCTAGCTGGCGGAATCTTCATTCCAAGTGATGATGCCAGAGAGGGAAAGGCCCAGGTTGACGTTTGGAAGCAGGGCTGGTGCTTGGTACACAGAGCTAATGTGATGGGGAGTTGGTGAGGCTCGGTAAAGCTGGAACTGCCCAGTGCCAGAGCAGAACTGCTGTCTCTCAGGCAGAGAATCTGCACGGCCCTTGTCACCAGTATACATCTATGTCGTGGGGGTAACCGCTCCTGCCTGGCAGAAATCCTACCCCCTCCAGTGCAGCGCCCCCAAGAGCATAATACGTTGGTGTCCCATGTAGGCTAGCCACAATATTTTGCCCCCCATGTGCAGTGATTGGTCCCTTGCGTGGGTGGTGATCTTGGTCTGGAGTTAGCTCCACCCGTCTGCCCCCCCGAGTATGATCGCTTTGTGCCAGGAGCGCCCCATTGACCTGGCTGTTCCAGAGGCGAGGGCGGGGACGTCTGCCAGGGGCCTGCAATAGCTTCAGACAAGCCTTCCTATAGAAGGATTAAAATGTGAGTCATCTCCAACTCCTCTCTCGCTTGTCGCACACGTACAGGCTGTGTCCAAATCTCGCTGCTTCCCGCTCCATGGCCTTTCTCAGACCTGGCCTTTCCCCGAGCGCGCTCTCTCTCTCTCTCATCCAGTGCCCATCACCTCCCTCACTCCGGGCCTCCAGCACCCACCTTGCCCCTCTCTGGTCCATTCAAACCCCGCTGCTAGATTCATCCTCCTTTCTGGCTGCTCTGATGATCACACCGCTCCCATCCTTGAATCCCTCTACTGGCTCTCCCTGTTTGGCCGCCTCCGGTTTGAGATGCTTGTCTTCACCTTTACCACTCAGCCCCTCCTTCTGCTTTCGTATGGTGCCGCGCTGCTAGCCTCGTCTGCCTGTTTGTCAGCTTCTCACACGAGCACGCGAGGGACAGCCTGCCGGAATCCATCTGCAAGGTCTGTACCCCTCTGTGCTCCTCCTCACGCGGCCCACCTCAGCTGGGGAGCTTTTAAGACATCAGCCAGTCTGTGATGGTCGCATTGAGAAGCGCGTGGGGAGAGTTAGCACATACTCTGCTGTGTCTAATGAATGCAAATGTGTGTGTGTGTATAGATATAAAACTATGGTGTAGCTATTGGCCTAAATCCCTCCATCCCGCAACCTTCTGCTGTCACTCATCTTAGACTGTAAGCATCTTTGGGCAGGGACTTTATTGTCCCCTATTTTTGTACAGTGCCTAGCACGACAGGGCCCCGGTTTTGACTGGAGTTCTGTGTGCTATTGTAATAACTTTTTGGCATATCAGTTACTAGTGAATTTTCAACCCTTGTGATTGCAGGTTGTAAGGCTGTAGGCTGCATTCTAGCTGATGGCACTAGGGAGCTGTTCGGACCCACCACACCCTATTCCAGAACTCCTCCCCTTAGGACCGTGCAGCATGTGACATTCTTTCTGGCTGGCCAGCTTGGCTGGCAGGTGCAGTGGGATATAGCCAATATCCCATCTTCTCATCCCTTCCCCATCTCTTCCTGACCCTTCGGAGGAGGCTGCAGCCCTGGGGTTTGCTAAGTGGGAGCAGACCCTGTGCTCCAAGGAGTGCTTGGCTTGTGATCGGCCAGCCCTTGCGTGGTGGGACCTAAGTGATGGAGGCTCCTTGTGGATTCTCTTCCCCCACTGCTTCAGTTCCTGGCTCTGCCACAAATCCCTCCGTGGCTTTGGCAAGCCACTACCTCTGTGTCAGTTCCTCCATCTGTGAACAGGGGATGGCGACATTTCTCCCACCCTATATTAGTTTTTCACTTATTTCGATGGTAAGGTCTTCAGGGCTGGGACTGTCTCTTGCTATGTACTTACACAGTGCCTAACACAATGGGGCCCTGATCCCAGTTGGGGGGGCTTGTGGGTGCTACTGTGATATAGCTGCTGCAGAAAAGAGTCAAGGAGATTGGCTCATGGGTTGGGTGTTTTTGCACAGAGCTGAAACAAAGCATGCAGAACTTGGATTTAATTATCCATGCTGTGTTACGCTTGCATTCAAATTACTTTATGAAATCAAGCACGTTACACATCTTACTGGTACGTCTGACTGCACAATACTCACCGCGTAAGAAAATCCAGTGGCAACAGCTGCCTTAAACTGGAATGAAAGAATAAAATCTAAACAGAGAGGATTACTTCATGCATTTATACATTGGCCCTAATCTTGGTAACTGGGCTCCCTTCACCTCACTTAGATCAAGGGAATGCAACACTTTCCCCCCAAGCAGGGAGCATACTCTCCCATCAGTGACCAAACTACTTTCCCGGCATGGATTGGAGTCAGGGGATTACCAGCCAGGAGACTAATTGTGCGTGCTTTTTGAATAATCTGATAATTGCCTCTCAGGACATGCATGGTTGTGTTTGGAATTGCCAGACGAAGATATCCAGACACATTGACTTTGTTTTATATGGGAACAAAGTTTTGTTGTAAAATTAGAATAGTAATTGCTGGAGAGATTCCATCACTTATTTTTTTGCAAAAAGCTTGAGCCAAGACAGGCGTTTTGTGCCGTGTCCCAAGAGACTGATGAGTGGGAGTTTTCCTCTTTGGCTTCAGTGGACTTTAAATCAGACTGCAAAAGCAGCCAGGAGCAGTTTAGGATAAGGTAGATTTCTGCAGGGAGGAAAGGCCCTGGATGAGGCCCTGCTGCCGTTGGCATCTCCTGCGATTTTGTCCCTGGGGACAGAAGGATTCCTGCTGAAGGTGGCAGGGAATAGGCCAAGAAATAGATTCTGAAATATCTAGGTCCTACCCCCACAAGGGCTTTGTATCTCGGAGTGAGTTGGAAGCCTGTGAAATTGGCAATGCAAGCATTATGTTCTCTGTCACCTACCTTACCCAACAGGCAGGCAGTCGTGGGTTGAGCTATCATGAAGTGCTGAGTGGCAGAGCAGTATGGAGAACACCAGCACTGAGGTGATAAGGACATGGACTACAACTTTCAAAAGCAGGGGCCTACAGTTATGTTCCTTCACCCATCTCTAGACCTCTAAGCAAGTGACCTTATTTTCACAAGTGCTGGGCACCTGGTCACACATTTAGGTACCTAAAGGTAGTCATCAGAGACCTAGGGGTTAGATTTTCAAAAGCACCTAAAGAATTTAGTAGCACAAGCCTTTTGGAAATCTCCCCAAGATGCGGCCAAACACAAGGTTGGTCCAGTGGTTTGGGGACTAGCATGGGAACCAGGTTTGATTCCTAGTTCTGCCACAGGTTTTTCTGTGTGACCTTAGTCAAGTCACTTAATCTCTCTGTGCCTCAGTTCCCCATCTGTACAATGGGGATAATAGCACTGTCCTGCCTCACAGTGGTGTTGTGAGAATAAATACATTAAAGATAGTGAAAAGGTCAGGTACTATGATGGGGGCCATAGAGAGATTTTTCAGGTCAGGTTTATCCTACTCCAGTGTCCCCCTCCCGCTGCCTGGTTTCCATGGCTATTTCTGGCCTGGTTTCTGATTTGGTGGTAAATTTAAATTTATGCCCAGCATATTGTACAGGACATCTGATGTACCCCGGACTTTGCTATACTGATTGATTTGTATTGCAACATAGGTTTCAATAGTTTGGGCTGTAGTATTTCAAGGAACAATTCCTGTTACACTAGGAAGTTTGCCTTATTCCTTACTTTGCCCTTTTACACAACTGACTCCTCTTCAGCCTTGTTATTTGGCTTTGGGACAGGTTCATTACTTCAGATTGTTAAACGAGTACTTGCTCCTGTAATTAAATGGGTGTCTTGGGATTAAACTCACTGTCACAGAATGTAAAAGAAAGCACATCCTGGTCATGATTAAGAGGCAAGATTTGCCTGTAGCTATCCCTCAGCTATCTCAACACTCTTGGGCATACTAAATTGTGCAGAGACTGAGAGGAGCTGGTCTAGGCATCCACCTTCAAGACAAAGAGCAGAGGAGCAGGTTGTCCAGATTCTCTCCTTACTCAGATGGTGCAAAATAGCTGGAATTTGGTCTTAACTGGCTAGCTGTGAATTCCCATAGCGTAGGAGTGCTCTGAGCTGATGTAAGATGGTATAGCTGGCTCTTGCACATTGTGAGAAGGGGGTGGAATGTGCCTGCATTATGCCAGTTCATACCTGGCATATGGCCCCATAGAGACCAGGGCCAGTTGATGTAAATTAGAGCAGCCCCTAAGCTGCTCCAAGTTACACTGATATGACTGGCACAAATGTGTCATAAGAGTCAGCGAGGGGTTACTTTCTTCATCCCCGCACCACACCAAGCATATCTCTTTGCAGTACAGAATCTGGACCTATATCTTAACAGATAAGCCATCTTTCAATGATAAGGGAGGTAGAATAATAATAATAAGGACAATGATATAAGGAGAAGAATTAATCTTCTATAATATTTATGCACCCAGCAATCCTGATTCCAGGTTTTATTTTTAGCAGAGTCCTCTCCCTTCCTTTTTTCATGTAAGAAAACGCGTCCTGGTGGGTGGGGATTTTAATTGTAGCCCAGAATCTCATCTACTTCAAATACCCCCACCCAAGAGGCTATGCTAGAGTCTGCTGAGAGGTTTGGTTGCAGACCTTTAGCTGATTGATATGTGGAGGTTGTTACACACTGAAGAATCCAGCTTCACTTCATTTTCTTGGTTCAGTTTCCATGGTTCACTTTCCAAACTAGCTCCTTAGTAGAATATGTCTCATCAGCTACCACCAGTAATACTCTAATCTCAGGCCAGACCGTTGTTAACGTAATGATGGACCAAGCCACTCGGCAGGGGATGAGAGAGAAGCCAGTGGTGGGTTATTCTCTGTTTCAGCATTCAGCGTATCCAGAGCATCCGTTTAGATTCTCTAAGGAAATGAATCCCATAAAGGATAGTAATGTAGTTCTCTTAGAAGAAAACAGCCACAGAGGTAGCCAGTCAGATTCCCGAACCAGTAAAGGGAGTCAGATGTAAAGCTTTTTGAAACGGGGGAAAATCAAGGAATTGCAAGTCAGGTTCCTGAAGAATGGCAAAGTAGAGAAAGAGAGTGGGGAGCAAGGAAGGCCCAGGAGTTAGTATGGTAGCTGGGACTTAGAAGACAGGTTCAGTTATCTGCTCTGCCACAAACTTCCATGTAACCTTGGCCAAGTCTCTTAGACTCTCTGTCTCCCATCTGTACAACAGAGATAATAGCACTGCCCTACTTCACAGGGTATTGAGGATAAATATATTAAAAATTGTGAGGGGCTCAGATATGACAGTGATGGGGACCAGATAAGCACTTTTGCTAGATAGATGGCCAGTTCAATGTAAGATTTCTACTATTTTTCCCTTAAGGTGGGATGAGTTATCCTCCTGGACTTGATGAGCTTGCAGGGGGATGAAATTTCACAGGCCTTAGTGAATTTAACCCTGCAACTGACAGCATGCAGGCAGACTGTCACCTGCTGCACCATTGAAGTCAATGGGGCTCCATATGCGCACAGCAATTCACCCGCATAATTGCAAGATTGAGGGATGGGTTTATTGTATATTTGCAATATTTTGACACCGGGACCCTCCTATTATTTTCCAATCTGGCCAATATCACCCTCCTTTTAAAACCTGATAAGAATCTCAAATACAGTGTGTGGATCCTATTGTCCCAGATTTTATTTCTTAATCTAGGTGTCCAAATACTTTCCAAGGTCTCAGCTTCACTCTTGAAACCTCTTTTGTCACCTGATCAAACTGAGTTTGACACTGGAAGGTGCTAAGTAATAAATAATAGATGATTGCTCTGTGCAATGGGCTCTTTGTCTCTGGGAAGTCTTTGGATGCAGAGAAAGCCTTTGACAGTGTGGAGTGGGAATCTTTCTTCTTTTTCTTTCTGAGCCTGTTGCTTTAATTTATGGCATGATTTTAAATATGTATTCTAGGCCTTGTCTCTATTCCCAGAACTTCAGTGCTCTCTGACAAGGTATTCCCTAACTATTTCACCCAGGGAGGGGGCAAGAGTCAGGGTGCTGTTTTATCTGCAGCTGTCGAACCTCTCGCTGAATGACAGTCTAGTTCTGTCTCTAGAACTGGGGGATGTGTGAGGAAAGTTGCCTTTTACTTAGATTGTAAGCTCTTTGGGGGCAGGGATCATATTTCTTCTGTGTTTGTGCCTCGCACAATGGGATCCTCATCTATGATTGGGGATCATAGGCACTACTGCAGTCCAAATATTCAATAATAATATATGCAGACATATTTTGTTGTTTAACCACACATCTCTGGGGTGACTGATTTTATTGGATATTTTAGTTCTTTCTCTGGGTTTCCTAGAATTTCCCCCCCTCCTCCCAGTCATTTTGACTCTTCCCCCACAAGGGAAAAGGGGGCTAACATGGGAAATAAAATAGTACTGGTGGTACTTTTATCAGCTCAAGGTCCACCCACTCGAGATGCCAGAGTGAGATGCCATTCACAGCAGCTTGCGGAGCGGTTCAGAGTGTGGCGACGTATGCTGTACTCAGAGAGAGAGTGCGTGTTCATGGCTACACTCCTTCCAGGGTGCTCCTTGCACTGCAGCAAGCCATGTCTGCTGATTGGCAGTTGTCCCTGTAGGCGCCGTGTCTCCTTTTAGACTGATTTGCGCCCCTGAGGGAACTAGAAGGGAATGCAGTTTGGTTTGGCCCCTGAGCAAGGGAAGTGAGGCTCCTTGTTACCTTCCTTATCTCTGGTGCACCAGTTACAATCTGGCCCTTACTTTAGCAGTGGCTGTGGCTGGCGTCTCTGTAGAGACAGAGTGAGTTGTGTTCAGCATTCTCCATGGATCGTACCTCCAGAGCCTGGATTCTCTCCAAGCCCTAGGGTATAGAAGGGAATTATTTTGCTCTCTGTGCACCTCCTGTAATGTCTAACAGCGAGACCAGCAAGTTCCCGCGATCGGAATGAGCTCCCTGCTTTAGCTGAGTTTAGCTGAAAGTATTCTGCTGCATCCAGGACTTCCTGATGTTCATTTCAGCGTGGATGATGGTGTGTCCACAGCACTGGATTGGACATAAACAGAGAGTGATCGAAGAACATGGTGAATGTGAGAAATGCTGGGAAACCATCCAAAAGCCTGTTTATTTATTTATTTTTAATTATTAAAATAGAGACTCGATTTAGGAAATGAGCATTTCCTGTCTGCCCTTTGGGTTCAGAGTAAATGCCTTACAGAGCGCGTGACAGCTAGAAAGCTCCTGAAAGTAGAGGTACTGTATGTGCACCTGGAGCCTCCTTTATTCCTCCTCTGAGTGCAGAAATGCTCAATGCACCCATGTAGCCGTCCTCCTGGCTAAGCATAGTGTCGTTGCTGTTCCATCAGGAGGGGGTGTTTGTGAAGGTAACTGTCCAGATCTCCAGCTCAGATAAAGCAGCATAACTCCACTGAAGTCAATGGAGCTGAGCCAATTTACCTGCACAGACAATCTGGCTCAGGGGATCATTATTATAGTTATTACAAAGTCTGATTTTTTTCCCACCCCCTTCTTAGGCTGACCCAGTTGGACACAAGAATGAAGCTTCTGGAACCATGGAAGTTAGCCCTTATTGTTCTGGCCGTCGTGCTCTTTATGGCACTAGTCATCGGTCTGCTTGTATATTTTTTGCTCTTTGGTAAGTGCGACAGTCTTGCTATCATGGGTGAATTGTACGTGCTGGGAGTTTACTGTTGTGAGCTTTATGTGCTGTACAAAGGATGGAATTCACTCCAGGGCGTGAGTCCACTTAGGACCTTTTAGTCCCATGTTAAGGGTGTAATTAACAGTTTCCTAAAAACACCTTTTAAAAACCAGCCATTTGTCTCAAGCAGGGATTGAAAGTTTCTGTCCATTCTATTTCTGTCTCCTGTGCTGGGGTCCAGGTAGAGCGGTCGATGGACAGTTATCACAGTAAGTCCGAGGTCTACTAGCATCCAGCCGCTGGAGGATTCTGTTCCTGTTTCAGTGCTTTATGTAATGATGTCCCTGGCTGGGTTGTCTTCAAGGACTGAACTTAGGATGTCTGGATCCAAAAGCACAAGCCCCTACTGCTTCAGCGAAAGGAGCAACATTTAGTTGAAAGGAGATTGCAAATTCATAAACTTCATACATGGCGCATCCTGTAGAGGGCGGCGGATAGAGCTGGCTGGGAAAGCCTCAAGTCATTGTGTAGCTCTGGTTCTGTGATGCACGGTCCCTTCTGCTGTCTATGCTTCAGAGTTGTAAATAAATGTAGGCTCGGATGCGATATCCTGGGTCTAATCCTCCACTTTACCCCTGTGTGGACCAATCCTTGCGCAGGGAAGTCCAAGGTGGTGTAGCCAGCACTATGCTGCCTGTACTGCTCCCTCTTGGGGACAGGGACATGCCAGGGCATGCAGCAGAGGGGAAGGTTGTGCTGGGACGGAAAGGGCATGTGGCTGGTGTGCCTTGTACGCTGCCAATCCCTGGCTGACAGAGTGGTCCCTAAGGGTTCTATTGCAGCTGGTCTACCTTAGAGCATCTTAAAGGCTCCTTCAGGTTAACACTGAAGACAAAAGCTTAGAGCCACCTTTGCCCACAGCACTGAGCAGAGCTCAGCTGCAGATCTAGTCCATGTAACTCCATTGACACGGACTAAGTGAGATTAGAACCAGAAACCCAGAGTCCTGTTCTGCCTGCCTGGGAGCCATGACATCTGCTCCCTAGTCCTGCCATGCTACCCAACTCCAAATGGTAACCTAGGCATTGACCTTTCCTTCTCTCTCCCTCTATAGATCAGGATATGTACTTTTACAATGGGACCTTTAAAATCACTAATGTCCAGTACAACCGTGAGTTTGACAAGCACACCTCAAAAGAGTTCAGAGACCTGAGCACAAGCATCGAGATGCTGGTAAATCAGAACTTTTCTTTCTCCCCCCCCACAAGGGTGTCCCTGAAAGTCCTGGGCTACATGACTGGAAACCAGAATGAGATGCTGTTCTAAAACCCACTTCATCAGATGCATGGAGTGAAAAATACAGTAAGCGGTGTATATATACGAAAAANTGAGATGCTGTTCTAAAACCCACTTCATCAGATGCATGGAGTGAAAAATACAGTAAGCGGTATATATACGAAAAGATGGGAGTTGCCTTACCAAGTGGGGGGGCATTCGCACTACAAAAGTAATCAACTGTTGAGAATAGGCCACTTCCACCTTAATTGAATTGGCCTCGTTAGCACTGACCCCCCACTTGGTAAGGCAACTCCCATCTTTTCATATATATACCGCTTACTGTATTTTTCCACTCCATGCATCTGATGAAGTGGGTTGTAGCCCACGAAAGCTTATGCCCAAATAAATGTGTTAGTCTCTAAGGTGCCACAAGGACTCCTTGTTGTTTTTGCTGATACAGACTAACACGGCTACGACTCTGAAAGCAGGCTAAGATAATCCAATAGAAAGGACTGCACTCTGTCTGTCTGAGGCCTTTCTCTGGCCCCATCTCAGTAGTATTTAAGCGCCTCGCGATCTTTAATGTGTGTATTCTCACAACAGCTACTACCACTTCATTTACAGCAAGTCTGGGACATGCTGGAACGGCACTTTGGGAACTGAGGGCCTGATCCAAAGCCCATTGAAATCAATGTGACTCTTTCCACTGGCTTCACTGAGTTTTGGCTCCAGCCCGACGTTGGTGCTGTGTGAATACTTAGGCAGTGCAGTCCCGATCGGTGTCTCGTGATTGAGTCTCAGAGCCAGAAGCCAGGGAGGCAATGCAGTGCTAGCCAATTAGCCAAACACGGAACAGGCTGCAGTTCTCCACAGCTGCTGAGGTGGGCACACGGTTGAGAATATGGGAACAGAAGCAACAAGTGGAAGCTCTCCGGTTGAGCAGAAAGCCCATAATTCATAGCTCAGGGCAGCTGTCCCCTAACTCACTAACACGCTTGGGCGGGGGACCCTGACTTATGGGAACAATGTACAAGGTCAAACTGAGTACAGTCAGGGCCGGCGCAACCCATTAGGCGACCTAGGCGGTCGCCTAGGGCGCTACTATTTGGGGGGCGCTGGTGCCCCGGCCGTCCGTGGAATTTTGGGGGCGGGACCTTCCGCCACCGCTGTCGGGGGCGGCATTTCGGGGGCGGGACCTTCCGCCGCCTAGGGCGCCGAAAAAGCTGGTGGCGCTCCTGAGTATAGTGAACAGCTTCAACCCTATGAATGGGCCGTGACTGCGCCATGCCACTTGGATGGTTCTTTGAAGGCAAGACCTGGGTCGGATGAAGGACATTCATCTATGGGCTTTGATAGAGTTAGGGGCCTGAGCACTGTAGTCTTGTGTTCTGGATGCTCTCCGAACAGAATGCCTTAGCTGAGAGTGCGCTGCTGTTACACCCGATTGTGTTGTTTCACAAACATTTTCTATCCTTTTAACAGGTGACCAATACATTTCGAGCCTCCGTTTTAAATAAGAAGTACGTCAGGTCCCATGTCGTCAACCTGAGGTGTGTAAAATGAAATGCCGCTTTCTTCCTCAGCAGGTCTGTTTCCTGCTTGAGGTTAGCTCGGATGAACCTTTCTCCCAGTCTGGGGCGGCCAGGCAGCGTGAGGGCAGGGGGAACACACGCTGTCGCCATCAACCAGGACTTTTCAGTCTCAAGATGCCGGCCTGGAGGCTATTCCACCTGCAGGGCTTGCAGTTGCTGGGGGTATGGCTGCCCCTTGCCCGTTCTGCAGTCACTTACACCTGTGCAAAATGGGTGTGAAATGCTGCCGTGCTGAGCTGGTATAAGTCTCTGCACAGGGAGCAGGGCAGGGGGAGTCAGAGGAAGGCCCAGTGCCTCTGTCTTTCCCACAACAGTGTCTTTATGGTCATTGACCCCCAAGAAGCCAAGATTGAGCACTTAAGGTATCCGCTTGACCCAAGAGGAGCAGAGAGCTCTAGGGGGACCTGACCCAGTTCAAGGTCTCCAGATTGCTCTGCAAAGTGGCCCAGTGTAACAGGATCTTTCTCGTCTCAATGTCCCCGGAGTGGATTCAGTGAACCTTATATCAGATGCTCATAGGTGGAGTGGTGCATGCAGTGTGATAGAGCAGTGCAAAAATAAGAAAAGCCCATGCAGTTTTGAATAACCTACCCAGAGGTAGCATCATGCGATAGGCAGGCTGCAGACTACGGCTGCTCTATAGCACAGACTGCACTATGCGGTGCTGGTGTGAATGCCGGGGGAATAGTGTGTCCAGGTCCAGGCGCTTCGTTACCAGAAAGATACTGACAATTGAGAGGGGTTCAGTGCTGAGCTAGAAAAGTGGTGAAGTTGCTGGATGGGGGATTGGCTTTCAAGGAGAGAAGGAGATAGTTAAATACATGGAGCTTCACTCAGTGACGACTAAAGGCTGGGGACCATATCCAGGGCATGATCACTAAAGAAGGAGAGGAACCTCTGAGTGCTGTGGAGCAGCGAGTGAAATTAGGAAAGGGTGAATTTAGGCTGCAAGGGAGGTGGTGGACGCTCCATCCTTCAACACACTTAATTCAGGTGCCTAAATGAGAGCTGTGGGGCATGAAGCTCTTCTGGTTACTGCGACATGGTTCCAATGGCCATATGTCATCTTGTGACCATGATCCACATGGTCGTGCACTGAGCTCACCCTCACCACCATCGTCCGGCTGGAGTTGGGACGTTGCTCTCCTTAACATCATCCTTTGCCCCCGTCTTTTTCTTTGCTTGTGGCGAGATTCCCACTGACCTCCCCGATCACTCTGACAGGATGAGCTCAGTCAAAATCCCCTGCTAGCTGCTTAGATCCTTCCCATCCCCCTGTCTTCTATTGTGTGTCAGTCCCCAGGTAAGGCCCAGAGGACCTAATGAAAACTAAAGCCGTGTAGAAAGAGAGGACAAGTAGCAAACACGCTCACTCACTTCTGTCTTTAATGTCATGTTGGTTTGCAGCCCAGATGCCAGCGGAGTGGTGGTAAAGCTTGTGCTGATGTTTGAATTCGCCTCAAACGATAACAGAGCGGCTATCTCGGAAAGAATCAACAGCATTTTGCTTAGGCGGCTGCAGACAAACACCGGGCACTTGGAAATTGACCCCTCAACTTTTAAATTCTCAGGCAAGTTTCTTGAGCTTTCCCTTTTCTCCTTGATTTTGCTGCTCGGGCCATTCCTTTCCTCTGTGTGATTTGTTTTATAGCGCTGATGTGAGCCCCTGCTGTTTCCTTCTTCCCAAAACAGCCCTGCCACCCTCATCAGCTGACAGCCTGCAAGGGTCCTATAGGGCTAGAACAAAGATACAAACATGGGCCAGATCCCCAGCTGATGCAACTTGACCTAGTGCCACTGAAAACATGGGCCAGATCCCCAGCTGATGCAACTTGACCTAGTGCCAAACATGGGCCAGATTCTAAGCAGACATAAATCAGTGTGACCCCGTTGAAGTAAGTGGGTCTACACTGATTTACACCAGCAAAAGCTCTGTCTCCAGGCTCCTTTGTTTTCAGAGCATTTTGCTTCTGCTTTCAAATTTTCCAAACCAATGGTGCGAAGAGCGTTCCTGTTGGTTCACCTTATGTCTCCTGTTTTGCAGCCTCCCTTCTGGACTTGTTTCTCCCCACAGTTAGCCCCAGAATCCAACTCCATATTGATTGCTTTTGTGTCCTTCCGTCTTCTCCCTTCCCAGCTTGCCACAGAGAAAAATGAATTTTGGTGTGGACACAAATAAAGAAAAGGTCACTTCTCCACTCCGTGGTCAGGTGCCCAAATATAAAGCCGTCACGCTATTAAAAATTTGCAAAACTGGCAGCATTCCACAAAAGGGCCCCTGTTTTTCTGTCCTCACTGTTATCATACGACAGAACTGGGCAAGAAACTGTTTTCTCATCTCATGAATATTTTCCAGAGTTCAAAACATTTTCCTATCTTGAATCAGGATGAAGAATCAATCTCAGATTTTTGCAAACAAACAAAAAAGGTTGGATTTGGGTCAATTGAAATATTTGGTTTCAGTTTTGAGCTCCCCCCACTCTTTTTTTAGTCTAATTAGTTTATTTTTTGAAACACTTATTCTGAACCTGAAAACCAGAATTTTTTCATTTTAGAAAATGTTGAAACAAACCTTTTGACAATTTTGAAACTTTTTTCAAAAAATGTTCACATTGGGAGAGTCGCCAGAACCGACCTTGTTCCACAAAGTTTTGTTTTTGACGAACTGGCAGTTTTCATCTATAAATATTTCATCAAAAAATTCCCCGACTGCTTTATTGACAGTCCCCTACTCAATGAGTTTTGTAGCCTAGTTCTTGATCTCAAGGGACGGTAATATTCCCCAATGGACGTCGGGTTGATCGCTTAGCATCAGAATGCAGCAAACGATGCAGTTGAACCATTCTGCTCATCAGGCTGGTGCAGTCATTTTGCACTCTCTAAGGAGATTCCGTTATTTTAGGGAAAAGCTGTAAAATAGGATTAATCGGAGAAGTGGTTTTTTAAATACTTTGCAGGGTATATTCTTAAGGCAGATACATATTGTAAAGCATTGGTTTTTGAAGTAACAGTGTTATAGTTTTGACAGATCAAATGTTACAGATCTGTCACTTTTAGGATCTCTGTTTCCCACTCTTCTTGCTCCCTCTGTTGTGTTGCTGTAGACTGAGGGCACTTCCATACAATACATTAGGCTCTTGTCTTGGCGTGTGAATCCGGCTGAGCTTTATTTATTCTCTCTTCCTTTGGGGGAGGAACCGCCCCCTGTTCAGGGTGAATACTTGGGTGGAAAGAAGAGGTAAATACCTGTGCCATCATGAAGTGCTGTCATTCCATGTACTCCCAGCCTCGTGCATGGAGCCACCCAATCCCTCCATCCTGTGATAATGCAATACACATCTAAGCATGTCTCCCGGTAACAGGAATCCAGGGTTTCAGAAGAACACTTGAATCCCTAATGGGCTGGAGACACCTACCCTACTTCATCACCACACTATTTTAGACTCTCCCTTGCAGATAGGTACAGGCCATATGGGTATGTGGAAGCATCAGGAGTAACCATGACAATGCAGGAGCACTGGGTCAGACTCCATGCTTGCTGGATCTTGGGGTCTTCCCAGGCCGAGATGACAGCCAGATGCCGTTCTGTTGTAATGGATGGAATGCCTCCAAGGAATGGAGTCGGACCCAGTTAACATGGTTTCCTCATGGCCCTCCTTGGAAGAGAAGAAGCTTTTGTGTGTGGAGCAGAGAAGCTGGTGCCTCTCACCAGCATGTGAGATTTGCCCCCCAATGAGTTGGAGTGTAGTTCTCCATCTCCCTGGAGAGTAACGCTCCCATACGGGTGTCTGATTGCCTACAGTGAGAATTATGCTCATACTGAGCAGGTGAGGTGTTGGCAAAGGTGCTTAAATAACTAATTGTGCTGATATGTTGCATGCAACCAGATAGTTTTTTAATGATCCAATTACAGGCAATGGTTACTTTTTAAATTGCAACACTGAGACATCATCTGATCAGCTTTATAGCTGTGAAGTACAGTGGCTATCTTTCAGTTGCTTTTCTTGGTTATCCTGGCCTCAACATAAGCAACGATGTCAGGATAGTTACACTAGCCATATTGTGTAACTTGTAGGAACACAGGAATTGCTACACTGGATCAGGTCAGGGGTCCATCTAGCCCAGTATCGTATTTCCAACAGTGTCTAATACCAGGTTCTCCAGAGGAAGAATTACTGTAACAGAGCATTATGGAATAATCTGCCTTTATGGGAAATTTCCCCTTATGCCAGGCAGTTAGTGGTTAGTTAATCCCTTGAATCAGAAGAGATTATGTCCGTTATATATCTTTCCTATCTAATAAACCCTGTGCATGATCTCATTATTCATATAAATGGCTCTAACCCTCTTTGGAATCCTGCTAAACTCCTGGATTCAGTGGTATCATGTGGCAATGAGTTCCACAGATTAATTGTGCATTATTTGTGTGTGTGTGTGTGTGGGGGGGAATCCTTGTATCAGTTTTAAATTTGCCACCTGTAATGTAATTGATTGCCCTGTTGCTCTAGTATTATGAGGGAGAGCAAATAGGGGTGTCCGTTCATTAGATTGTCATGTAAACGTTCTATAAGAAAGAGCAGTAGCTGATTACAACTTGGATCCAGCAAATGGTGATGTCCGTGACTTCTAGCCTTATCTTGTCTAAACTAATCCATTTAGGGTTTTATACCATGCTCATCCTCACAGCGTGTTAGCAGTTGGTTGCATTTACAGACTTACTTTAGACCAGCACTTACAGACACTCCATCCAAGACGGGTCTTGAAGCCAAGTGACTATCCGAGGGCTCGTACTTGGGGGACCCCACAGTAGCCTAATCAAGTCCCTAATAGACGTACTAACTGCGAAATCCCCCCAAATAGTAAGGCATGCTCCTCTGTCTCTTATTACAATACCCCCGGCACCACCTCAAAACAATCATCACTTATGTCCCACAAGGACTTTAAGGAAATCCACCCTGACCCACTGAGACAGGAAGTGTGAGCTGTTCTGACTGTCTGCTGTGTGTTTCATTTCAGGGATGAAGAAGGAAAATGGAGAACACCTTTTCAACAACTGTAAGTACAAGCAGTTTATTAATGGTCCTTAGGGACATGCCATTGTGGGGTTCCATGCTTTCCGGGTTTCAGTGACTTCTACATGAGGTGTGCTCAGTCTACAAGCAGAAAGGTGATTCTTCTGACTGACCGTGCTATCAAATCTGCAGGTCAGCCTGGCACCCAGAAAGGGGATTACACAGCTGGAATGCAGGTAACAATTCTGTTGAGGGTGCATGAGGCAGAAGAGAAATCAGCTCACTTTCTTGTAGCTGGGTTGGCGCTGCAGGACTCATAGGATTAGGTGCTTGGACAGTGGGGTGATGTGGGGGCCATATACGTTCCTAGGCATTGTCTACATGGGGATTTATCCCCTGTGGCTGAAATGGAGGTGACGTGTGTCGTTTAGGAAGAAGTAGGGACCAACTTTCCCCCCTGCCGGTGACTAGCTTGCATCTCCTGGTGGCCGCGGGCTCCAGAGAGGTCTCTCTAAGAGCGGGGGAGGTGACTTTAGTGCTGATGAAAGAGAGCAAGTGTCCTGCTTCTTGCCTCTTGGACACGTGGAAGAGTCAGGAGGCCTTCTCGGTCTCCTTGCTGCTCCTCCCAGCTGCCACTGCTGCTCTTTCTCCTGGTCGTTTAGAAGTGTTAGGGGGTGGCCTTCATGCCAGAGTACTGGCTAGCTCCTTTCCTCTTCTCCTGGGCCTTAGAGAGGGTGCTGGAGAGATGGCCCTTTGCTCCTCCCAACCTCTGACTGTAGGGCTTCTCCAGCATTCACTCAACGGGCCGACCCCATGCTTAACGTTAAGTCTGTAAGTCTTTCCCTTAATCTCTCTGGACCTCGATTCCCTACAAAGAGTGTATAATAATAATAATAATAATAATACCCCTCGTCTCCCAGTCTGTGTCTACCGTGTCTATTTAGACTCTAAGGTCTGTGGGGCAATGAGGCCCTGATCTCTGCTGGCCCCTCTAAACAGAAGCCAAAATTACTCCCTAGCATATATTTTCATATGCCTCCCAGCCCTAGAGCCATTCTTCGGTCTTCCAGTCACACCGTAGTGTTTAAAAACAGGATCCAAGCACATTCTAGCCATCAATAATCACATGAGGGACAGGGAGATTGATTTTCTTCTGGCGACAGATGTAACCGATATTATTTGTACCTGGTGACTCAAGAAGTGAAGGATTTATTTGCAGGAATCCCTAGCTAGGCAATGTACATTGCATCAGTAGGGCCTGGTCTAAAACTCACTGAAGTCACCGGAAAGACTTCCACTGACTTTGCATCAAGCCCATAGCCTTTGGGCTTGATTGTCTTTTTGCCATATTATTATTCAGCATTGTAGATAGACTATTGGTGCATCTATTTGGAAATGACACAGTAGTTAGGTGGGGTGTTGCAATTTCAGTAACTATGGTTGAAGTAGTTCCCAGCTTGTAACAGGGCGGGACTCACCCCTGCGGCACCTCCTGTCGGTCGTCTTGGGAATTAGCTCTTCGACCCAGGAGTGCCCTCTGCAGGCTGGTGTCCTGTTTCCCGCTGGGGCCCGAGTCCCTCTTGGACCCCGGTGCCTCTTTCAGACCGGGGTGCTGCCCCTTCAGTACCCTGCGGTCTCACTGGGTCTCCCTTCCCCAGGGAACCCCCATCCCCTATCCCGACCTCAGTCATAGGCTACTGCCAGTCACCAGCTAGCCCCTGCATCCTGGGGCAGACTGCAGTATAAGCCACTCATCACAGGCAAGGGGGGTTTGGACTTGCTGCCTTGGCCTAGCCTTGGGCTGTCCCGTACAACCCCGGTACCTATTTGGCCTTATACTAGGCCGCAGCCTGGGGGTTTCCAGGCCGGAGCTCCCCAGCTCCCTGGGCCTTCCCCCAGCGCTGCTCCAGCTCAGGTACCTTGTCTCTAGCTCCCTGCAGCCAGGCCCGTCTCCCTCTACAGCCAGAGAGAGACTGTCAACTCCTGGCTTCACTGGCCTTTATAGGGCCAGTTGGACCCTGATTGGGGCGTGGCCACAGCTGAGGCTGCCTCCCCAATCAGCCCAGCCGAAGGGTCCCAGCCCCAACCCTTTCAGGCCAGGAGCCGGTGACCACCCCGCTACACAGCTGTTCACGATTCATGGACTTGACAGTGTCACTTTTTTGCAGTTTTATACCAGTTTTTATTCTCCATTGTGCATAGTTACTAGCTCCGGGACTCTGCAGTAATGGAAAGGAATGGACGTACCTGTCCTACAGGTTTTCAGGACACAGTGCCTGCAGACAGATCCCATTCGCAGCACCGTGTCTCATGTACGTGCTGGGACGCAGGTCCTGGTCCTGAGCTGTTAAGCTAGCTAACAGATATGGTATGTACGAGCTGTGATGGCTCGTAACTCCCCACCCATCCTACTGACAGGTGGGAGAGTCCCTTGCTCTGCTGCTTTGATTGCTTGATTCATCCCTCCTCCCTCCTGCTGCTTGGGGAAGCGTTCCTCTGTGCTGGAAGCCTGCCACTCAACTTGTTTGTTCCTAAAACTTTGTTGGGGCGGGGAAAGGTATTTGCATTTTGCTCATACAAATATGTGGAGGGGTAGGCCACCTGCTGGTGAGGTGCCACCATGAACACTGAGTTGCAGAAATGACACCCACAGTCATACCCGAGAGGTATGGACCTACCTGCCTGGAGCTATCTGTCCACACAGGGATCTATCTTTTGCAGAGGTTAGCCTTTGGAGAACATGCCTCTGTCCGGTTATCTAGCTGCCATTCTGTGCTGCTGTGTGTGACCAAGGTGAGAGCTTTCCAGGTGGCTATCCTACCACTGCTGGATCCATCACCATCCCTGAAGTGGAATGGAGGATTCCCCTATTGCTCCAGCTGCTGGTTCCTCTCCAACTCTGGTCGTGAAGGAGCTCCACTGAGTAGCTACAACGGGCTGCAGTAGATGCACGTCCACCTTGCTCCCCACAACAACTCTGCCTTGTTTAGTGGTTTGACAATAGGTACCAGCTGCGTCAGTCCACCAAATGGGCATTCCCAGCCCTTGGGATGTGCATGTTAGTGCTGACGGAGACTGATGACAGCACCACCACAGATGTACTGAGAATGTTCAGCTCCTCGCTGCTGTATCCTTGGAGTCTTGGCGTCCGCCCGGCTGTGTGTGGCTCTGTGCTGCATGGACAGGTTTTATATTCTGACTTCCAGAGCTGAGTGAGAAACGGTTTTCCCATCCTATGAAAATGGTGTGGGATTTCCTGTTCTGCATTGGGATGAAACCAAGGCCTCTTGAACCTTTTCAGAAACAAATGAGAGGGGCAGGCCCCCCCAGGAGAGCCCACAGCCTGGTGGTCCAGGCACTCATTTGTGATGTGGGTTCAAGACCCTGATCTATATCTGGTAGAGCACAGGCTAGAACATGAGTCACCCACATCCCAGCTGACTGCCCTAACCGGGGGCGCCAGAACTGGGGCGGCCAGGGGGCCATGGCCCCATCACTTTTAAACGTGAGAGGACATAGTCCTCCCGCTTTTTACCAGTCGTAAGGGTGAGCAATGGGTGGGAGAAGGCAGAGAGGAGTGAGTGGGGGGTGGGGCAGTGTGGGGGTGGAGCCTTGGGGGAAGGGGCAGCGTGGGGGCGGGGCCTCGGGGGAGGGGCAGGGCAGGGGCACAGTTTGGATGCCAGTGCCCCGCCCCCACACACACTTTTAGGGAGCTTCTGCCATTCCTGGCTCTAACCATCACGCCCCTGGCTATTCTGGGGTGGTGATGGGGTTCATGTCTCACACTCACCCATAGAAATTCCATCCTGGACCTGAGACGACATCCTGACGAACGTTCTGGTTTTGACAAATCCGGATTTTCCAAAAGGAAACGAAGTTTCACAGAAAAATCCCCAGCCAGCTCTAGTTCCAAATGCAGACTGGACTGCGCCTCTCCTGAGCAGATACGGCTGCCTCCAAAAGGACCGGACAGCTCTGAGATTGGTTCACAAATGTCATCATGGATGGAGTGAGAGCCTGGAGTCCCTGCTGGTCTCCTCCCTGTAGGAGGAGTTGCCCACAGTTCTGAGTCCCAGGTGGTGGCTGATAAGAGCTCTGCTCCCAATGAGAGCTGCTGGGTACTGAGCACTTCCGCAGATCCAGCCATGAGCGTCTGTATACACACTGCTTGCCGGATCTACACTGCTCACGCCGGCACATCCTCAGGTGTCAGTTAGACCTTATGCATTGGGCCCAAGGCTTTGAAGTTTTGCTTGCCGCCGTGCATACCCTGTTGGTGCTTGACACAGCTCCTCCCTGGTTGTGTCATTACTGCCAGCAAAGCGCTGAGCATCCCACTTCTCACCAGCCTCCAGAAGCAACTGACCGAAGGCTCCGATTGCTCCAGACCCGTTCCTGCTCACAGTGGTCGACGGGCAACCCCCAGCGACAGCAGGGGACAGTGGTAGGCCTCTATGTCTTCTTTCAGTCCGAGCTCTCTGGCCTTGTGCTCACCCTGGACCGACGATGCATCGTCCTGATGCTAGTGCCGCGTAGACTCTCAGTCAAGCCTTGCGCTGTGACTCCGAGGACAGAGTGACCAACCTCGGCCCCAGCCGCCCCAGTTCAGCCTGGGCTGGCAGCTTTTCCCTAACCGGTGTTGACGCGTGCTCTGGCTATGTCAGTGCTCCACCCCGGGCATTGACTGCAGCATACCGTACCTGACTGAGGTCTGGGGGACAATGCGGAAGATGATGTTCAGGGGGGATACTTAGACATTGAGGATGTGGGACCAAATATAGCTTCACTGGGGAGGAAGAGAAAGCCAATGACCATCTCCCAGGCCTTTACACAGGTCACAGAGACAAGGCTGAGGTCATCGCTTTTATTTGGGGATCACCCAGACCCCTGTTGTTGTGTGTATTGCAGCAGTGGCTAAAGGCTCTAGCTGAGATCAGGGGTGCTGTACCAGCACAGAGTAAGAGACAGGTCTTTGTCCCAAAGAGCTTACGATCGACACAAGGAGAGAGAGGAAACAGGTAAAGTGACTTAGGTCATACAATAGGTAAGTGGCAGAGATGGGACTAGAACCCAGGTCACCTGAATGCTCGTCTAGTTCAGTGCTCCATTCTTTGGACCCGGGTGCCTCTTGGCAAGGCAGACCTATTGTGGTACTTGGAGAGGCGGGGTTCAGGTCTGAACCACTGGCTGATGGAGCTGTGGCACCATCCTCCTACTGTACTGAGACTGTTGCTGAGGTGGTTGAAAGCATCTCTGCCAAGGGTTGCCTCTGGCTACACAATATGGTGTAAGAATGTGGAACTCCTTGCCCAAGGAGGTTGTGAAGGCTAGGACTATAACAGCGTTTAAAAGAGAACTGGATAAATTCATGGAGGTTAAGTCCATTAATGGCTATTAGCCAGGATGGGTAAGGAATGGTGTCCCTAGCCTCTGTTTGTCAGAGGGTGGAGCTGGATGGCAGGAGAGAGATCACTTGATCATTGCCTGTTAGGTTCACTCCCTCCGGGGCACCTGGCATTGGCCACTGTCAGAAGACAGGATACTGGGCTAGATGGACCTTTGGTCTGACCCAGTATGGCCGTTCTTATGTAAGAGCCTTCTGTTGCCTCAGGCAGGAGTTTCTACAGGCATAAATTTAAAGGGACAATGCCTGTGAGCAATGGTTTATTCTGGGGCATGACTTCATTCCCGCTGAACAGTACGTGACTCTGCAGTTGGCATAGAGCTCACTAGTGAAACACTTGCAGAGTTAGCTAGTACTTCAGGAGTACAGAAGGCTGAGTCAGACACTTAGACGTAATCTTTACATCAGTTATTCAGGACTCCCGATAGGTTTTAAACCCAAAGAATATTAAGCATCTAATTTACGTTGCTTTTTGCATTTTGCAAAGCTTAGGCAATGAAGATAGACTAGTCAGTTTCACTCTTTTTTTAGAATTGGGTTCTAGTCAATTCCACCATCTGGCTATCCTGCACTAGCACAATGCTGCAGTATTGAGGTTGCAGACACTGCAAAAGAACTCTTATTAAACTATTTCCATTTAAAAAACCATAATGGAAACATTCCTGTTCATTTTACAAAGGCGTGCTCTTATAACACCTGAATTTTAAGCTAAATGTGACCTGAAGAGAGTTGGGCAAAAGTTTTTTGACTGATGGATTTTTTTGATCCAAAAATGCCTTCTTTTTTTTTCTGTGCTCCCAAATTATTTGTTAATTTGGGTCAACAAATAGTTGTGGCTGAGAAAACAATGGAAAAAAATGCAAAGAAAGGTTTCATTTCAGAATGTTGTTTTGTTCTGACTTTTCATCTTGAAATGGCATTTCAAATTCAAATTTGGGCAATTAAGAAAATATTCAAAAAGGGTGGAACTCCTGTCCACAGGATCTGTGCTGCGGCCTAGCTTTTAAATAGCCCTTTGGAGGAAACCTGTCAGTGTGCCAGACCCACATGGGTTGGCCACATGGCCTCAACACCTCAGAGACTGAACCTCTGGGCTCCACCCCTTCTGCCTCACACCGAGAGCTCTGCCTAGCAAGGAGAGCCTTGGGGTTTAAAGTATGAGCGAGATGAGCAGCAGGGCTGTATGCATGGTGATTTGCTGTTGGGTGACTGGTTTCTCGGGTGGCTGAACAACATTAAGTTATTTCTGCAAGCTACTTCAAAGAACAAACGTATGAGAAATCTATTTATAAAGAATTTATAATAAAAACCATATGTATATTGCCTCTGTGGCACCTCCATTATCTGATCTTGACTGGCTGATAGAGATATATTTTCCTCTTAATAAAGGATTTAAAAATGAAAAAAAAAAAAAAAAGACCAGCTGAGATAGACGCCTGGTCTGAGATTTTCACACTCTTCAGGGACCAGTGCACTTCAGCAAACATTTGCAGTGACCCCAGGCAGCCTTTTCAAAACAGAGTGGGATTTATTAGTCACCAGGAACACAGCAGTGGGAAGTCCTTAAGTTAGCACGGAGAAATAGACATAGTCCATTTTGGCCAAGCCAGCTTTCCACCCAGCAAAGCTGCCAAGGAGTCCTTCTGGCTTGCCATCTCTCTCTGTCAGTCCCGAGTGAGAGCTGCCAACCCTGACGCTTTTCTGTCCAGTGTCCAGTTCCTGCTGGCCTGCGCTGAGTCCCCACGTTCTGCCTGCCAGGTATCTGCCCTTGGATAAGTGTCAATTGCTCAGTTCTTGGGGCTTCTGTTATCTTTGCGGACCCGCCGTTGATATGGATCGGTTTCAGCCAGTCCTTTACCGCCCCACTCATTCCACCCCAGACTGCTACATGACACAACGCTTTATGTCTCCTGCTTCCCCAAGAGCACTCTTGTGTAGTCATTTGGTAGCAATGCAAAGTAGAGAGAGAAACTGAGGCATGCATAGGAATCATAAAAATATTTCAGAAAATTCCCACTTTTGTCAGATCCCTTCCCCCCCCCAAAAACAAAACACACACAAAAACCCAAATAACAACAAAACAACAACAACCCCAACCTGCTTAAATTGAAACAAAAACTAAAAAAAAAAAAGCTTTGAATCGACCAAAACATTTCAGGTCTGTTATCAATTCAAACACGTCTTTAGAGTTGACGAAAAATTTTGAACAAAATTTGGTTTTCTTTCTCATCGACGTGGATATTTTAGTTCAGTCCCCAAAACTAAAAATTGATTATTTGCTCAGTTCTAGACCCAACACAATCTGTTGTACAAAATATACTTTAATAGATCTCTACGAAAATCCATATTTATTACATCCTCCAGACAAATGTTGACCTTACAGGTAATGGGCAATTATAGATGGAGTTTAGCTTAGTCCTACCTGCAATTGTGTTTTACTTCTGTGTTTTATGATTTAGATGTGTATTTAGTTTTTAAATGTTTTTACTATTCTTTAAGAGATCTTCTCATTATTTATAATAATAACTGTGTTTTTCTTTATGCAGCTAGATGGAAGGATGAATGTTTAGATACAAGGGGTGGTTATTTAAATGGCATAATTATAAACATAATATATTTTGGTTCATTCTTATTTTAAGACTGTTTGGTTTTTGTTATCATTATACTTGGCTATGTATGTCTTCTGTGTGTGTGTGTGTGTGTGTGTGTGTGTGTGTGTGTGTGTGTGTGTGTGTGTGTGTGTGAAGTCTCACCCTGTGTGACTGTGGTTGAATATCAATGCAGCTGTGGTATCACATCTGTTTATCTGAATGCTGTTCGTTTGATGACAGCCATGTTATAACAAAATGCAAGCAGCCATTTGTGTTCAGCATGCTGGGACCAGACACCAAACAAAAGCCCGTCTTTCTTTCCTGGGGAGCAGTCCAGCTAAGTTGGTCCTTTCTTTGATAGGTTGTGGGATACGAACAAGTAAATCACCTTCCTACACGGACAGAATAACCGGAGGTGTGTCTGCCGAGGATGGCGAATGGCCATGGCAAGCTAGTCTTCAGCTGAGAGGTACCCATCGCTGCGGCGCAACGCTGATCAGTGACACGTGGCTTGTCACTGCAGCTCACTGCTTTAGAGGGTAAGATCCCAACTTGGGGAGAGGATGCTATAAAAGACTGTGTGCCCGTACAGACACCAACCTGGAATTCTGTGACATTTGGAACCAAGACAGAACCCCTAAATGTATCCGGGTTCTGATCCTCCAGTTTGGCTGAGCTGTACTTGGGGAGAGACCTGAGAGGTGGTGGAAGTCAAAGATGGCTGTATTCTACCTTTCAATTCCGCCCAACCCGTGGGCTGCTGGGTGTCAGTTCAGCCACCAGTGCAAGTTAGAGCAACCTTGGGGCTGTTCTAACTTATACCAGCTGGCAACATCCCTCAGGGGATTGCTGGAGCACAGCAGTGTTCTGGACATGCTCTGTGCTTCCCAACACATGTAGCCCGGCATTTGGATGCCTAACTGGGAGCTGAGCTCTTTGAAAAATTGTCTGTGTATGCCTGTGATCTAATCTTGTATCTCTTTCAGACAACAGGATCCCCTTAGGTGGACGGCTAGCTTTGGGACTGTCATAAGGCCTCCGAAAAGCAGAAGATCTGTCCGCAACATAATCATTCATGAAAAATACACTAATACCATTGCAAACCACGATTATGACATCGCTGTTGTGCAGCTCTCCTCCCCCGTGGAATTTACAAGCGACATACGCATGGTCTGTCTCCCCGAAGAATTTGACGTCTTTCCACATGACACTACCTGCTTCGTCACGGGATGGGGCGCTTTACGGAATGAAGGTGAGTGTCTCCTCCAAGAGCCCTCCCATGACATTACATATTTAGTTCATTTTCAGTTCGTTATGCAATTGAACGTGGTTTCTTATCTGATTAGTCGGGGGGTTAATTAGCCATTGGCACAGCTTACCAAAGGAAGCGGGACATTCATTCTGACACAAAGGTTCTAAATCAGGATTGGCTATCTTTCTAAATGAGACATCCCAGCTCGAGACAACAGCTGTTAGGTTCGCTTATGTAGTAGCGACGAATAATTCCTTCCACTGCACAAGTCACTGGGTGAAGTTTTACAGGAGGTCAGGCCAGGTGATCAGAACGGTCCCTTCCGACCTTCAAATCTATCACCAGGCTGAGCATCTGCGTCAGGGCCGGCTCCAGGCACCAGCTGAACAAGCAGGTGCTTGGGGCGGCCCCTCGGGAGAGGGGCGGCACGTCCAGTTATTCGGCGGCACTTCGGCGGGGGGTCCCTCACTCCCGCTCGGAGCGAAGGACCTCCCGCCGATTTGCCGCCGCAGATCGCGATCGCGGCTTTTTTTTTTTTTTTTTTGCTGCCTGGGGCAGCAAAAACCCTGGAGCCGGCGCTGATCTGCGTGTTCTATACAGATTGGCTCAGTTCATTGTATTCAGCATTTTCTCTTTCCAGTGGTGGTCTGGGACATGGCAGAGCTGCAAGCCACTAGTGCCAGGATGAGAAGAGAGTCACTCGTTGCTGTTTCTGCCATTACCAAGGCTAAGCAGATTTCGTTCATGCATTCAGTCACCAGCTTCCTTTCTGTACCATTGCCTTTGTTTTTACATCTGTCATCAGCTTGGTGTAATCTAGCTTCCAGAACCTTTAAACTTGCCCTAGAAGTTCTCTTCACCTAACCGCTATTTGGTCCTAATTCAGGTACCAATTTAGCAAAGCACATGAGCACATGCTTCACTTTAAGACACATTGACATCAATGGGACTTACAGCTAAATGTGCTTAAGAGCATTGTTGAATTGGAGCCTATACCTATATTAGAGACTCGCTGTGATCATGGATTGTCCAAAGCCATATTCTGATTGGGGCTTTCTGATCTCACAGACATGTACTAACTCCTCACAGTGCACAGCTGGGACCTCGGCACCAGAAATCCCTGTGCTCATTATGTTAGAGGAGTGAGGTCGAAAAATGAATGGGGTGGGGGACTTGGATTAAGGCACCCTTTGGGGGGACGGAGGCTGAAAGGCAGCTGGGTTTGGAGCAAGTCAGAGGCTGAAGGAGGATAAACTGTTCTCTTCCCAAAGTGTCAACCTGGCCACTCCCTTTAGGTGCTGAAATGGAAGCTGAGTGTTTGTGATGGTCTGGTTCCTCCTGCTCCTCCCAGGCCTTGTAAATTCTAAATCCTTTCTTTTCCTTTTAGGCCCAAGCATTAATAATCTTCGGCGAGCGGAAGTGAAGATCATAGACACGAACATTTGCAATAGAGCAGACGTGTACAACGGGGCCATCACGCCTGGGATGGTGTGTGCTGGATACTTGGAGGGGAAAATAGATGCCTGCCAGGTAGGTCTAATCGCAATGCCAAGAACTGATCAGCCTGAGAACCGCTGACAGATACTTCCTCCCGCCTGGTGGTCTCTGAACATACACATTTTAACAGGCTTACACCTGTGTCCGGCTCAGGGTTCTGATTTAGAGAGCTTGAGCTCAGTGGGAGCTGGGGAGGGAAGGGGTAGTCTATTACGATCCATAACTTCAGAGCAGATTAGTTATGTCTGCGCCAAATAGACCCATGATAGCAGATTGCTGTTTTTGGAGATTGTAAAAATCCAGGGATGACACTAAGAAAGAAATCGGAGACTATAAGGGGCTGGGGCAGGGGATGTGTGCAAGAGGGGACAAGCAGGGGCACCCCCCGTAATCACTGGGGGCATAGAACTTCTCCAGCCCCGGGGCCGCGGAGGCAGGGAAGATCGAGCTCCGGCCGGGGCTAGGGCAGGGTGGAGGGGAGGGAAGATCGGGCCGGGGGGGACAGCGAGCTTCTGTGCCCCCCCCCTCCAAAAGGGGTCAAATTTAAATTCCTGCGCACGCCCCTGGAGTGGGGGTTTGCAATAGTGAACATGGGGCATGTACCCTGAACAACTGCAATGACAGAACTGATTTTCGGATGGTGTAAATTAGCATAGTTCCGTTGACTTCAACAGTCCTAGACTGATTTACAGCAGGTGAGGCCTTTGGCCGTGTGTGTGTGTGTGTGTAGGAGAGAGTGTATATACATGAGGGTGTGGTATGGTGTACGGGTGCCGACTCACCCCTGCAGCGCTTCCTGCTGGTCTCTTCTGGGAATTAGCTCATCCACCAGCCCGTAGCGCCCTCTGCAGGCCGGTGATCCACCTTACCGCTGGCCCTGTGTCCCTCCCGGACCCCGGTGCCCCTTTCTCTGGGGTGCTGCCCCTCTGGCAATAACCCCTCAGCCTCAGGGTTTCCCCACCCAGGGGAACCCCCACCCCCTATCCCCACCTTGCCTCATTGTAAGGCTACTGCCAGTCACCAACTAGCCCCCTTCCCTGGGGCAGACTGCAGTGTAGGCCACTCATCACTGGCAAGGGGGGTTTGGCCTGCTGCCTTCTTCCACCCTCAGTACCTCTATGGGCCTAGAACCAGGCCCTACAGCCTGGGGAGTCACCAGCCTGGAGCTCCCCTGCTCCTCTGGCTTTTCCCCAGCCCTGCCTCACTCCCAGGTACCTCTCACCTTCCAGCAGCCAGGCCTGTCTCCCTCCACAGCTAGAGGAGAGACTGCTGAGCTTCTGGCTGCCCTGGCCTTCTTATAAGGCCCCGTTTAGTCTGTTTGGGGCATGGCTCCAGCTGCAGCCACTTCCCCCAATCAGCCGGGGTTTTGCTCCCTTTCGCAGCCCCAGCCCTCTGCAGGGCTTTTCCAACCCCTTCAGGGCTGGAGCGGGTGCTCACCCCGCTACATATGGTATAAAGGTTTCCCCAACATATGTTTGAGGTGGACGCACAATGACATTGACCATCTTCTCAATAAACGCAGTGAAGGTTGATTTCTCCTGAGGCTGTTCAATGCCTTTCTCACAATCGACAACGGAGTCCCTGTTGTCCTGTGGGTCTCAGGAACACTGCGGATCACCGTCCCCTCTGCCCGTTCCAGTTGGCAGTGCAGTGCACTCTGTGATGGCTGCAGCTGTTAGCACTGGCTGCCCTGGCACGCAGCTTAGAGTGGGAGTTTCAAACGCATGTAGTGCTGGCCTAGAGTCAATGAGAATATTACCACTGGCTCCAGCAGGAGCAGAGCCAGGCCAGGGCTGAGTGCATTTGAAAATCCCACCCTCCGTTTTTAGTACTGGGCTGACAGTGGTTCCAGTTAAGATCGGGGCCCCATTTTGCCAGGCGCTAGAGAAACACATTTAACGATACGGGCCAAACCATAAAGAGCTTGCGGCCTAAACCACGTATTTGTAGTTTGTAATTACATGAATAAATACTGACGTTCACTAGCTGACCCTGGGGCTAGCCCATGATATGAGATTGGCTGATCTGACCACTATTATATTGGGAACCAGTTAATTAATTCCTGTCCCCCCCGCAGGTGATCAATTTGGAGTGTGGGAGTAGTTTACCTTTATTAAAGCATGCACAGCAACAGATGTTATTGCTGGGCATTGAATTCCCCAGTCCTTTGATAATTCCAGCTACAGTATTTGACCTTCTAAGACCTTCAGCAGCAGTGAATTTCCTCAGGCTAGCTGACTGGTTTGAGATGACTTATTTCGTTTATCCTAAATGGATTCACTTTGGATAATTATGATCATTACAAAAAATATTTACCCTGTTTAATCGTCAAAGGGCTTGTAAACGTTAATTGAATCGTCACAGTGCTCCTGTAGGCGAGGTTTGTATGAATTATTGCACCTGTTTTACAGATGGGGAAACTAATGAGGAGTGAATGGGCCATAAGGTCAGGATTTTCAGACCTCGGTGCCTATGTTTAGGTTCCTAAAGCCTTATTTAGACACCTAAGTAATTGGTTTGATGTTCAAAAGCGCTGAGTACCTAACAGCCCCTACTGAAGTCAAGAGGAGCTGCTGCGTGCTAGGAACGTCTGAAAATCACGTCACCTATTTAACTACTTCAGTAAGGATACGGGAGCTTGAATTGAGGCTGCTATTTTTGAAAATATTGGCCCTAAATCTGTATTTAGGCATCTAAGTAAAAGCCGATGGCTTCACAGAGGGCATGAGACCATCCGGTTTGCTACATTAAGGAGCTCTGGGTGCTTAGCACTTCTGAAACACGGGTCTCTTCCATTTCGGTGCCTAACGCAGGAGAGTAACTCTGTGTTGCTAGATTTGAAAATGTTGGGCTAAGTGAATGAAGGAGTCTATTTCAAAGCTGGGATTTTAACTGACTGCTAAAAGGCACGTGTTAGTGGCTAGGAATCGGGCAATATCCCTTAAAATAGTTTGTGAGCCCTCTAGTGGTACTCACCGGATTACATGATTTAGAAGCCACAGAGCCCGACCAGAGCAGCCGTGTGTATAGGTAGCCAAGGCTTGCACGTTGTGTGTATTCAATATTCGGGTGACCAGCCAGCAAGTGTGAAAAATCGGGACAGGGGGCGGGGGGTAATAAGAGCCTATATAAGAAAAAGACCCAAAAATCGGGACTGTCCCTATAAAATCGGGACATCTGGTCACCCTAATTCAATATACATAATTATTCGGGCCCCAGCATGGCTGTGTAGTTTCTTCATTTATTGTTGTGTAAAGATAAAATGACACAACACTATTAGAGTAAGTCTCCCACCAGAGGACGGAAGAATATATAGCTCCTCTGCCCACCTTGCATATACTGAGAGGACAAGATGCAGCTTCTATCAGCGAAGTTAGTAGAAAAAGTCCTTCTGGAATCCCAGAAATAACTTACCCACCAACCAGTAGCCTGTGAGCTTATTCTCAAGTGTGATGTTACTTACATAGTAAATGAATTTGAACAATTCGCTTTAATATTTGCTTTAATATTTAAATAAATCCCCCTGCTTTGCTCTCAATTCCTTCCTGCTGAATTCCACCTTTCTCTCCCCTGTAGGGCGACTCTGGCGGCCCCCTGGTCACTGAAGATCGTAGAGGAATCTGGCACCTTGTTGGAATAGTGAGCTGGGGAGACGAATGTGCTAAGCCAAATAAGCCGGGAGTCTACACTCGAGTGACTTACTATCGGGATTGGATCGCCGCAAAAACTGGCATCTGAAGGAGTCACAAGTGGGTTAAACTGCACAGGCTGGGTATACAAGCCAGGAACTTCAAAACACTCTTTACCAGTCTATGCTCTGTTTACTGTCCAAAGCAAGCGCCGGCTTAGCTTGTGGTGCTATTCCTACCGCTCAGTGACTCGTCTCTGAACTGAATTGCTCTGGCCTGTCAGAGGAGAGGAACAGACTCATTCTAACTTGCACAAGGAGCACAAACTACTGACTGATTTACCACTTAGGAAAGTGCATCTCCTGCTTCCAGGAAAGGCAGGTTATTCTGCATCCTCAGCCCAGGACTGAGAATAACCCTGCTTTCCACCCTCTGTGCTCCTCACCTCCCGCTGGGATCAGATGTCTTGGCCACCGTTTTCCAGGCTGAGCAAAACGTCCCCCTGGTTGGAGCCCATCCACGCAAATCGTCAGTCACCTGGACAGGCTGCGATTGAGCCACAGCATTTCCCTCCAGTTGCCGAGTGCCTGGCCTCCTGCATTACCTCACCACAGGGGTGGAAATCAACCAAAGTTTACTCCATGGCAGCACAGGGCATTAGCAGTAGGCCACAGCACTTGACTTTAAACTGTACCATCACTTCCGGCATCAGAACCATGTTAGAACCAAAGGCAGGTAGCGCCATCTTCTCTTGCAGCACTACATGAGGCCATGTCACTGAGCACTTTCTACTGGTGGTACTCAACGGATGGCGGTACTCAACGGATGGCGGTACTCAACGGATGGCCCAGGGAGGCCACTTGTGAACTGGGTTCCACCACACACAGAAATCCTTGGCCAGTGTGTAATTAACATTTAGAGCTACCCTCCAGCAATGAGAAACCCCAAAAGAGAGGAACACCCACCTCCAACGTGGATGAACTTCCTGGGGGAGGAGCTTTGACCCAGGAGACCGCACTTACTGATCATGTACATTACGGTAATGCCTAAGACCCAACCAAGAATAGAAGACAGTCCCTGCCCCAAAGCGCTCACAGTCTAAATAACCCCTTAGTCTCTCCTCCCTCCCTCCCATCAGGAAGCAAAGTAGAGTCTGTATCCCTTTGCTGGGCACCAATCGGGATACAGGCCAGTCCTTCCACTCTTCATTCCAAATAGCCATTTCTCCTGTGCCTTTAAAAAAAAACCCAATACTCTACTTCTCACTACTGTGAAGCAGAGCCTCGCAGTAGCAGAACCATGTGCGGGTGTGTCAAGCACACGTGCTGTGCACTGGGCATCCAGTGAATCCCCATATCTTCCCCAGTGCCTCACCTTAACTCTGCCCCCTGGGGAGCTGAGCAGCCCTGTCACTCGCTAGATAGCCAACAAGTTGCTAGATCAATGATGTCCCACATCCAGCCGTCACCAATACACGCCAGAGGAGAGAAATCAACAGAGGAAATGCCAGGTTGCAGACAGCTGCATCCAGTCCAGTGCTACCAGCCACAGCTACCTCATACACCAGACAAAAAACACAACCTTCAGCCTCATGCCAATTCTTGGAAGATCTGGGGTCAATGAACCCATCACCGCGCACAGTCATCACCAATAAACCTCCTACCTGCTCTTACCACTGGCACTTTAATGCATTTCTAGGTTGATGTCTCTCATGCAACACAGTGCCCTTGAGCCCCAGTAAGAGGCTCTGCTGTTTTTCAGGGCTCTGTTTTATGTAGTATATGAAAACCAGCATCTATGAGGGAGCCTGCTTATTATGTTCAGCCCAGCGATCATAATAGTCACTGTAGCAGAACTTAGCTTCACAAACGTACTGCATAATACAGGGTACTTGACTGCGAGATACAAAGGGCAAATCTGATTCTTCTGGTGATAACAGCCATCATTCTAGGAAGGCGATCTAATTTGTGAATCTACGTATAGAGAACCCCCTATGCAAGTGATTGTGAACTAGTTGGCAAAGTACTTTGGGCTGAGCTTTCCAAGGGGTCTAAAGGAGTTGGGCACCCAAATCCCACTGAATTTCAATGACATACCTAACTCCCTTAGGCGCTCGTAGGCCTTAGTGCTGATTGTGCCCAGAAATCAGGGAACCGGCTATCTAAATGGGCTAATTTACCCAGTAGCGGCGCCAGCTTTTTCGCCGCCCTAGGCGGTGGAAGGTCCTGCCCCCAAAATTACACCGACGACCGGGGCGCCGGCGCCCCCCAAATGTTTGTGCCCTAGGCGACCGCCTAGGTTGCCTAATTGGTTGCGCCGGCCCTGAATTTACCTCCATAATTTTGCACTTGCCGTTGATTGTTGGTGCAAAATCAGAGGCTGGGTTGAGACCCTTTAAAAACCAGGCCCTTATAGTTCATATTTAATAAAAGGTTGAATTGGAAACCGTTCTAGAAGGTCATATACAAGGGCCTAATTTTCATTAGTGCTGAGCACCGACAACTCCAGTTGAAGTCAGTAGGGCCTGCGAAAGTCGAGTCCTCTCAAGATGGGCACCAAAAGACTGAAGCACCCAAAATCGGTAGTCTTAATGACCGGTCCCTATCATATAGTGAGAGCAGTGGGTTTAATCCTACTCCCTTGGATGTAATGTTACCGGGATCGGATTCTAACGTAAGCGCATGCTTAACGCTGTGCACTGTGAGTAGCCCTATTGAAGTCAATGGGACTAGTCACAGAGCATAACTTTGAGCAAGTGAGTAAGTCTTCGCAGGATCAGGGCCCTTGTATGCAATCTGGTTTTTGGAGGAAAGGAAGCATTTTAGTTTTTTCAGAAATTTTCCCTGTGAGAAAGTGCGGAAAACCAAAGCAGCCCAAGGAGGCAACATGTCCATAAAATTCAGGGACTTACTGACTAGCTGGATTGTTTGCCTCCTATGTCTCTCTAGCTGATAAGTTCTTGCCTGTTTCTGAAGCCAGGGTCAGTGTCTGTCCTAGAACACATTGTCAGAAAAAGGGACTCCATGTCAGAACTAAAGATGGAACGGCAAATATCTTTTGATATGATCCAGGGTGGAAAAGAGGAGTGGTGTCAAAATCAATGTAAATTTCATATGTAATGTTATTAAAATGGATTTTTTAAAATGGTCATAGTGTGATTGTCTTTCCTGTTTTATAAGAAGAAACTGGATTCTGGGGACTGTCATATGTTTCAAAACAGTCTATACTAATTGTATATCATTATTTTCCCCCTCTTGTGGCCTGCGCTCTTTGGGCCTGACTCTCATTGACACTAAAGGTTACATTTTCAAAAGAACCTAAGTGAGTTAGGAGCCTCATTCCCATTGACATGGGCTCCTGAGTGCCTAAGTCACTTTCAAAAATGGAAATTAGGCCCCTAAGTCCCTTAGGTGCTTTAGAAATGTCCTGCGAAGGCTGTTCTGCACTGCTCTGGCAGCGTACGGGGGCCTTAGAGTGGATGTAAGTTGCAGCTACTCTCTTTTAAGGCTTATTTAAATGACAATCAGGCCTTTCAATTCTCTCTGACTTCAAAAGTCTCTAACTCGCAGGGGGACAGGCTGTGATAGCCTTACTCACATGGGCAGCCCCCTTGACACCAGTGGGAATTAGGATGGGCTCTTAGCTTCCTTAGGCTCCTTTGATAATTCCAGCCAAAGCCAGCCCTACAGTGCCCCTAGACCCTAGTTGGATTCAGCTGTAGCTGATAGCTTTGTGCACAAACAACAGCTCCAAAGACAGCAGGAGTAAAAGACAACTTCTGCAGCTACCATGCTGGCCACTAGAGGGCGAAGTCACTCCCTCACTTAGATGCACACATTTCTCAAAACCTGGCTGTCCAGAGCTAGGACAGGTCTAGCTAGGGTGACCAAGCAAGTGTGAAAAATCGGGTGGGGAGTCATAGGAGCCTATATAAGAAAAAGACCCAAAAATCGGGACTGTCCCTATAGAATCGGGACATCTGGTCACCCTAGGTCTAGCCAGCTCCTTGGAAGTGACCTGCAAAGAAGGTCTGATGCCAAAACATGGATGCAGGAGACTCACTTTAGGCACCCAGTTTTGGAAAGGTCGGCCGAGGGCCGTACATTCTCTGGCAGTTGGAAAAAGTGGTTTGGGGACAAACCAAATAGTTTGCTTTGGTTTTGAACTTTTTTACATTTTAAAAATGTTTTTTAACAATAAAATTAAAAGAAATTTTGAAGCAAAGTCCTTTCAGACCAAAAAACCCCCAAATATTTCTTTTTGAAAAATGAAACATTTTGATTGTTTTTTGGGGGTGTGTGTGTAGGGGGAGGGGAGGGTTAAACTGACACCGTGAAATTGACACAAAGTTGTGAAACATTTTGGTGTCTCCAAATCTCCATTTTTGTGTGTGCATCCTCCCCCCTGCCTCAAAAAAAGGTTTTGTTTGAAAGATTTTGCCCAGTTCCACTGTTTACAGGTCTCCACAGCAGTTAGTTTTGGATACAAGACCTCACTATACCCCTGTGGAGCTCTGGGACTTTGCACCAAACTCTATTTCCCCGTGCTTATGTGGGGGATGGGCAGCTGACCCCAGGTGATGTGGTTCGGGTGGGGAACGTGTTGCCTGATCCATAGATTATGTATTCTTTATATTGATTACTTAAGAATTCCTAGTTAACACTTTAAGTTTTGATAGGTCTTGGCCCAAGATCAGGCCCAGTATTATTAAAATTACTGTTCTGGTGGGATGCACGGATGCAACACTCGCACATAGGAAAACCCTGCACCAACACTCTAACCCTGCTAGGTAGACAGAGCTAATGCAGCGTGTACCTTTGAACAGCCATATACTCTCGCCATCCCTGGCAAAACAACCTGGAACGTTAGTACCTCCATCTCTGCCTTGCCCCCAAACACACAGGCTGGGGTACAACTTTTATGATGTGTTATGCTGATGACACCATTAGGTCTAACGCCTATTTAGTGGGGGTTTCATCCCCTTTCCTTATTTGTATTGCCTCACCCTACTAATGTTCGGGTGCGCTTATCCCATAGGGTAGTATATTAATGAGCTCAGCTTACCATATATGTCAATTCGTTGCCATGGCACTCTTGTGGTCAGAAAGCTGTGGATGTTCCTGTCCTAAAATAGCCAAAACCTGGTGTCAGTTCAGTATTCTTGTGGTACCTGATATACACTTCCCCCTTCAACACACGTTTCCCAGTTCCCCAAAACCGGCGGGCCATTTAACTGTGCCAAAATTCACAGGCCTCAAAGCCTTATGCTAACTGCTTAAGCCAATATCTTACAGGATACAGGCCTGCAGGTTCATTGTGATTACTTCCTTCACTTATGCCTATGCATCATTTATCGGTACAGCTTTGCTCCAACACCCATGAGGCTTGTGCTCGGCTTGATTCTCTCTTCCCCCAGGTCCACGGGGCAGCCCAGCATGTGTTGGTTCTGGGCCCACTTCCCCCACAATGTGGGGTCCAAATGCAAGCAGCACTTTGGGGAGCCGCGGGCACCATGATAGCATTGGAGGAGCAGCTGGGAGGCAGTGCCGCGACATACCGTCTCTGTGCAGAGTTGTTTACACCGTTGGCAGATCCCTCTCAGATCTGTTGATTTTGGAGGGCTGAACCCGCTGCCACTTGTGCAGGGGAGCAAACCCTGCCGCTCGCTTCTGCAGAAGGAAAAATTAGTACTGGGTGTCCAGTCCCTTGCGCAAGCCAGTCGCACACAGGGAAGACAGGGCCCTTTGTGAATGGAAAGTGCTAGAGCTCATCAGATCTGCACCTAACAGCGGTGCAGAAAAACTGGCCTATTCAAAGAGCATCAGCAGAGATCCAGCAAGAACAATACAGCACGCCTGGTCCAGCCGTAGTCTCGCTAGAAGTAAAGGTGGGATGTACGAAGGCTCCTATGGATCACATGCTAACTAGTCGTTTGGAAGCACAGGAGGGGTCTGAGTTTGAAGTGCCAATGTCCACTTGAGAAGGTCCCAGAGCATCAGCAGAGACAAGATCCAGCAAACACAGTACAGGCAGCATGTGATTCCCCATCTTGCAATCTTTTCTAGGAATGCCCCCAATTACTGTATGGAAAGGCAAAGTGCACAGAGTGCTTTCCCCAAAGCTCAGTACCTACACATTGATCAAATGCAATGAAGAGCCATAAGTCGGAGACATGGCGGCTTAAGAAACACTTGGTTTGATTGTTTTAATGCATCCCTTGTTATGGCTCAGTAGTTGGGTAACTATATCATGACCTAAAGGTATGATCAGCCACTGAGGGTGCTCTCCTTTTCTTGTGCTTGTAACTTTGTACCTTGCTGGGGCAGCTCTGAGGGTGGAGTTTCTTTTGACTTGGTTTGAATTGGAATGCTTGAGCTCAGGAAAGATTCTCTTGCTCTCTTGGGTAGTTGAATGTAGCTTTTCCGAAATTTTGATGGCTCCCCTCAACTTGCCAGCAGACTCAAATATTACGGCCCCAGACACAACCAGTTGAAAAATACAGTTGGGCAACTCACTGAGTAAAGATTTCAAAGTGTTATTAATCAATTCATAAGCTGTTTCTATACAGACAAAGAACATTGGCATCTCAGGAGCTGGTTATTTCAAAAATGGGCTGCGTCTGCTCTCCTCCTGCAGTAACCCAGACTGACAGGCCTGGCTCTGACTTTCAAGAAGTTCGACCTTGTCCTATTATGTAACATATTCCGGCTACATCTGTGCTCTCAGCGTTCTGGGGATTTGTGCTTGGTAACCCAATGGCCAGTGCTGGCCAAGGCCACAGGCGTTCACCAAGAACTGAAAAATTCATAGCTGGAAACCAGACCAGCTCACCTGCATGTTAGCTGCTTTGTTCAAAATAGGTATTAGTCTTATAAGAATGTCTATAGCAGTTAGATTGTATTAAATGCTTATGAGGTGCTGCCTGCATTAATCTCTCATATCATTTCTGTATTCCAGGCTACAAGGTAAAACATAGGTTTGTTTGATAATTGTAAGAGTGCCTGCCCTGACTTGTGAACTCAGACAGGAAGAGTGGCTTTCCCCGCCCATCCAGAAGGACTATTAAAATTAAGTGGGCCATTGTAGGACAAAAGCTTTGTTGATTGCCCCATCCACCCATGGAGAAGTACATGCAGGCGGCTTCGTCCCATTAGTTGGAATGCTGGAGGAGGGCAATAAAAATCGCTGACTGGAAGATTTTTCATCTCTTTGCTGTTTGGATTCTCACAAGGGCTGAAGCTAATGGGATGTCTACACTTACACCAATGCCCAGATCCAGGCTAGTACCCAGGCATGAGGCTTGCAACGCACCAGATCTGCCAGTAGATAGTACCAGAAAACAGCTTCAACTTCCCCGTCCCCAGGCAGCCCTGTAGGGGCAAAATACCCTCCCCAAAATGCATGGCAATAGGATTCAGCTCACCTTCTCAACGGCTTGGACTGATTGCAGCCTAACGCCTCCTCTCTGCCCCCTCAATGACAGAAATCCCAACGGAGGGTGATGACTACCACACCTACCCTCCCGAGCGGGGGAGCTCACCAGAGAGGCAGAGGCCTGGGGTTACGGAGCAGGATAATTTGCATAATCTCGTGCCAACTTCTGCATCTGGCCTGGTCTGCACCAGAGAGCTGGTTGGAAAAATGGGACCAGAACAGTTTCCATAGAAAACTGCAGTTTGGCAAAATTGAAACGTTTTGCAGGAAGGCATCAATTGGGCCATTTTCGGTGGGAAAAGGCTAAACGAGTTATTCCAACTTGGTTCATTTAAATAACATCAACATCTGTCAATTCGATAAGGTAAAAGTGTTTCTTTTCAACGTGATCATTTTGATTAATTCCCTTTAGACGCCAAATATTAATGTTAATATCTTTGGCTATAAACATTAAAATATAATATTTATATGAACATCAAAACAAAATGAATCACCATAACGTTGAAATGACACTTTCTTACCTTAGTAAAGTGACAGTTTTATCTTACTGAAACAAAATGTTTTGGTGGTCCTGAATTAAAGTTTTGGGATTTTCCATCTCATGGGAAATTTAGAAGCCTCGACCTTTTCATTCCGATTCAGAACAATTTAAAAAAAAATGTTGGAATTTGCCTTGGAATGGAGATTCTGGTTTCTGACAAGCTCCCATACACAGAGATTGTGCCACCACTCCTGAAATGCTGCCACTCCTGGGGTGAAACGCAGGTTAAAGGTCCACAACAATTTAGAACAGGGCAGGGACTGTCTTTGCTCTGTGTTTGTACAGCACCTAGCACAATGGGATCCTGATCTTGGATGTGCTGCCAGCATACAAATAAATAACAACAGGACACGAGAGTTAAATCTGTAACCCTGGCCCAAAAAAAAAAAAAAAAAAATGTCATGGACCCTTTAATGTTGTTACATGGTCTCAAGTCTGATTCCAAAGTGTCCGTATGAGGGCCTGCAGCGGGACCTGGGATCATGGACAGGCCACAGAGCCGTGAATTTTTGTTTACTGCCTGTGACCTGTCCATGACTTTTACTAAAAATACCTGTGACTAAAACGTAGCCTTAGCCATGAATATCGGGACAGTCCTTATAACATTGANACATGGTCTCAAGTCTGATTCCAAAGTGTCCGTATGAGGGCCTGCAGCGGGACCTGGGATCGTGGACAGGAACAGAGCCGTGAATTTTTGTTTACTGCCCGTGACCTGTCCATGACTTTTACTAAAAATACCTGTGACTAAAACGTAGCTTTAGCCATGAATATCGGGACAGTCCTTATAACATTGGGATGTCTGGTCACCCTAAATGGAACTGCTTTGCCAGAGTGATTGATTTTGGCTGTTTTGGGGTTTGAAAGCAGGATATGGTGCTGGCAGGCCAGATGTCAGCTTGTTCCCAGGCTGCAGGCATTAGCTAAGAACTGACACCCTCGTTGCTGGAGACCAGGTCACCTGTATGTTAGTTTTGTTCGCAATAGGTATGGTGGAGATGAACCCAGGCTGCGCTGGAAGTACTGCAGTGTCCGGTATTCTGGGGATGTGGCAGTGGCCACCCTATTCTGAATGCAGAAGGGACCAAGAACAAAAAGGAGCATTTGCTTAGCTTACCCGCCCCCCAAGTGCCTTTTGCCAAGATCAGACCCAAAAGCTCTCGCTAGCTGGCTCTAGGGTCATACCCTGCTCACAGCCAGCTCCTTCTTGGCTTTTTCTTGCCTCTTCTCTCTGCCTCTTCCTCTCTCTTGTCTGTGACCTCAGTATCTGTTGGTTTTCTCTCACTTCCACCCAAAACAATACTCAGGCCAAAAACTCCTGGGCGGGCTCACACCCACTTTTTGTCTTAGGTGGTTCTTATGTTTACAGTTGTGTTAACTGAAGCGTGAGGTCACACCTATCAATCTCAATGGGGTTTTAACCCAACTCATAACGAAGTTTTACCCAGCTCATAACAACATCATAAAATAATTTTAAAAAATACATAAAAATGAAGAAAATCAATAAAATAAAATAAAATAAAATAAATGCTGAAATGAAATTTCTAAAATGAAAAGTTTCTGAAACAAATTCAACCTTCTGTTGACAGATGATGAAAATGAACGTGCTATTGCAAAAAAAGGAAATGCAATTTTGGGTTGCATTAACAGGGCGGTGATACTACCACTGCACGCGGCGCTGGTTAGGCCTCAGCTGGAGTACTGTGTCCAGTTCTGGTCACCAAGGTATAGAAAAGATGTGGAGAAACTGGAAAGGATCCAGAGGCGAGCGGCAAAGATGATCAAAGGGATGGAATGCAGCCATATGAGCAAAGGCTGACGGAACTGGGTGTGTTTAGTTTGGAAAAGAGGAGATTAAGGGAGGACATGATAGCCTACTTCAAATACTTGAAAGGCTGCCATAAAAAAGAAGGAGAAAAGTTGCTCTCTCCTGCCACAAAGGGCAGGACAAGAGGCAATGGGTTCAAACTATAGCGTAGCAGATTTAGATTATATCTCAGCAAAAACTTCTTAACTGTAAGAACAGGAGGACAATGGAACAAACTGCTTAGGGAAGTCATGGAAGCTCCTTCACTTGGAGGTTTCAGAAGAAGGCTGGACAGAGCCATCTGTCTCGGATGGTTTAGACCCAACAAATCCTGCATCTTGGCAGCGGGTTAGACTCAGGGCCGTCCTTAGGATTTATGGGGCCCTACGCAGTATTATTAAACTGGTGCCCCTATGCCTGACGGCAGCCTGGGCTCGCAGCCTGGGCGGGGAGGGACGAGGCAGCAAAGGATACGGAGCTGCCCGCCACTGCGGCAGAGAGTCACAGTTCCCTGCAGAGACCCCCGTACCCTCTCCCTCACGCAGAATGTGCAGCACCGGCGCATTCGGCTGTGTGAATACGGCCCCTGCCTAAGGAGACTGCAGCGCGTGGTGGGTGTGCAGGAGCCGACCTGCTCTTACCTGCTGTCATGGTGAAGCTGCCGCTTGGGGAGGCCAGCTCTCCAGCCCACCCCTTCTGCCTGTGGCCCCGCCCATACTCCACCCCTGCTCTGCCCCAGGCCCCGCCCCACTTCGCCCAGGCCCCGCCCTCTCCCGACTGTCTCCCTCCTCTCTTCCCTCCCCCTCCCTGATCACCCCCTTCCAGCCAAATCCTTGAACCCAAATGAAGCAAATGACATTTGAAAAAACCACTCTTCTGCAATTTCTTTCTAAAGAAAATGGAGCATGTTTTTCACTGCATGCCAGCAGGTGAAGACTGGACATGCAGAAGGTACCTAATTAAAAGCACTAAATTTGGGAATAAATAAATGTCAGTCATTGGTTTTTCAATATACAGGTCTGTCGCATCTTAGGCGCATTTAACATGCGTGATTTCAGCTTTACGCGGTCAGCAAAAACAAACAAAAAAACAACAACAAAAGAGAAAAATAACAATTTAAATACTGTTTCTGTAGTGCAGGCGATTCCGCCTGCCATTACACTCAATGTAATTTTGACTATACGCGATTTTTGCTTTAGGCGCTGACTGCGGAACGTAACCCCAGCATAAGATGAGACAGACCTGTACCCTGAAGTCTGTCAGATTTATTTGCAAAAACTTTGTAGTAAGGGCAAGTCAGCTGTCCTGCTGAATACAACATTAAATATTATGGAATACATGATGCAGCTCTTCTCTGTTTTACATTTTCTTAACCAGTATTTCTAAACTGATTTTATATTTTAAATATACTCTTAAATCTTCATAAAGTACTCATTCCAGATTACTACATATTTAACTCACTGAAACAAAGACATTATTTTAAATTAATCAGTCACAGAGTGTGTTCATAACAATGTTCATTGCTTTTAGAAAAAGGGAACACTAATTTACTTTGTGTGATCTCCATAACAATAGACATGTTTATGAAATTTCACCAACTTTAAAAAATATGTTTCCAAAGATTTTAGGCATAACAAAGGTTTTTATATCTTATGACGGTATTGATTTTGCTAGAGGGTTCTCTTAAAACTAGTTCATCAGATAGTCAGAAGTAAAGAAAGCTGGACAAACGAGTTTCCCTATCTGGCAGGAAAGGGGTGTTGTCCCTTTAAGGCAGGGGTAGGCAACCTATGGCACGTGTGCCAAAGGCGGCACACGAGCTGATTTTCAGTGGCACACATACTGCCCTGGTCCTGGCCACCGGTCCGGGGGGCTCTGCATTTTAATTTAATTTTAAATGAAGCTTCTTAAACATTTTAAAAACCTTATTTACTTTATAATATATAACTAAACTATTCTTGTATGTTGACTTATAGAAAGAGACCTTCTAAAAACATTAAAATGTATTACTGGCACGCGAAACCTTAAATTAGAGTGAATAAATGAAGACTCGGCATGCCACTTCTGAAAGGTTGCCGACCCCTGCTTTAAGGGCTCTCTTCAACAGGTGGGTGAAGGGAGAAAGGGATGGACAGAAAGGACAGGAAGACTTTGGAAGCAAGTTTTTTGTACTATAGTAATTAAAATTAAAATGTGTATTTTAGATAAGGGTGGTCTTTTGAAGGATTTATTTAAAAAACTATGTCTGAAGATCCAAGCATTTAAGGCTAAAGATGAATACTCAGATCGTGCATCTAAAAATCTATGCAAGGATTTTTTAGAGATGTGATCTTATAATCTTCAGCAACACACTAATAAAATATTTTTAAAGCAAATTTTAAACTAAGGTCCTGTAGACTAACATGTTCTGAGTAAATATTACAGTGATGCACAAGTGTTTTGGTCAGTACATTCAGAAACTGACAGTATATACCTGGGGGTTGGCAAATGCATTAAATGGCTTCATTACCACTTGAATGGCTCTTTAACAGTTTCAATGTTGTGCTAATAGGTCTGGCAGGTTGGAGGCTTTTTCACTTTTAAGTTACTGTANCTATACAGCAAACAAGGAAAGATTACAAATGAACTCTCAAAACTGGATACTCTCATAAAAAACCAACCTTCCACACAAACTTCCTCGTGGCTGGATTATACAAAAACTAGACAAGCCATTTACAACACACACTTTGCTTCTCTACAAAAGAAAAAGGGCACTAAACTATCTAAACTACTACATGCCACAAGGGGCCACAACAGTGGTTCCTTTAACCCACCCAGCAATATTGTTAATCTATCCAGCTATACTCTTAGCCCAGCAGAAGAATCTGTCCTATCTCGGGGCCTCTCCTTCTGCCCCTCCACCCCCACGAACAAGATACAATTCTGTGGTGACCTAGAATCCTATTTTCGACGTCTCCGACTCAAGGAATATTTCCAAAACACCTCTGAACAACATACTAACCCACAGAAACCTTCCTACCAACACTACAAAAAGAAGGATTCTGGGTGGACTCCCCCTGAAGGTCGAAACAACAGACTGGACTTCTACATAGAATGCTTCCGCCGACGTGCACGGGCTGAAATTGTGGAAAAACAGCATCACCTGCCCCATAACCTCAGCCGTGCAGAACACAGTGCCATCCAGAGCCTCAGAAACAACTCTGACATCATAATCAAAAAGGCTGACAAAGGAGGTGCTGTTGTCATCATGAATAGATCGGAATATGAACAAGAGGCTGCTAAGCAGCTCTCCAACACCACATTCTACAAGCCATTACCCTCTGATCCCACTGAGGGTTACCAAAAGAAACTACACCATCTACTCAAGAAACTCCCTGAAAAAGCACAAGAGCAAATCCGAACAGACACACCCCTAGAACCCCGAGCAGGGGTGTTCTATCTGCTACCCAAGATCCATAAACCTGGAAATCCTGGACGCCCCATCATCTCAGGCATTGGCACCCTAACAGCAGGATTGTCTGGCTATGTAGACTCCATCCTCAGGCCCTACGCTACCAGCACTCCCAGCTATCTTCGAGACACCACTGACTTCCTGAGGAAACTACAATCCATTACTGATCTTCCTGAAAACACCATCCTAGCCACTATGGATGTAGAAGCCCTCTACACCAACATTCCACACAAAGATGGACTACAAGCCATCAGGAACAGTATCCCCGATAATGTCACGGCAAACCTGGTGGCTGAACTTTGTAACTTTGTCCTCACCCATAACTATTTTACATTTGGGGACAATGTGTACCTTCAAATCAGCGGCACTGCTATGGGTACCCGCATGGCCCCACAATATGCCAACATTTTTATGGCTGACTTAGAACAACGCTTCCTCAGCTCTCATCCCCTAACACCCCTACTCTACTTGCGCTACATTGATGACATCTTCATCATCTGGACCCATGGTAAAGAAGCCCTTGAGGAATTCCATCATGATTTCAACAATTTCCACCCCACCATCAACCTCAGCCTGGACCAGTCCACACAAGAGATCCACTTCCTGGACACCACAGTACTAATAAATGATGGCCACATAAACACCACCCTATACCGGAAACCTACTGACCGCTATACTTACCTACATGCCTCCAGCTTTCATCCAGACCACACCACTCGATCCATTGTCTACAGCCAAGCTCTAAGATACAATCGCATTTGCTCCAACCCCTCAGACAGAGACAAACACCTGCAAGATCTCTATCAAGCGTTCTTACAACTACAATATCCACCCGCTGAAGTGAAGAAACAGATTGACAGAGCCAGAAGAGTACCCAGAAGTCACCTACTACAGGACAGGCCTAACAAAGAAAGTAACAGAACGCCACTAGCCATCACCTACAGCCCCCAACTAAAACCTCTCCAGCGCATCATCAAGGATCTACAACCTATCCTGAAGGACGATCCATCACTCTCACAGATCTTGGGAGACAGGCCAGTCCTTGCTTACAGACAGCCCCCAAACCTGAAGCAAATACTCACCAGCAACCACACACCAAACAACAAAAACACTAACCCAGGAACCTATCCTTGCAACAAAGCCCGTTGCCAACTCTGTCCACATATCTATTCAGGGGATACCATCATAGGACCTAATCACATCAGCCACACTATCAGAGGCTTGTTCACCTGCACATCTACCAATGTGATATATGCCCTCATGTGCCAGCAATGCCCCTCTGCCACGTACATTGGCCAAACCGGACAGTCTCTACGTAAAAGAATAAATGGACACAAATCAGACGTCAAGAATTATAACATTCAAATCCAGTTGGAGAACACTTCAACCTCCCTGGCCGCTCGATTACAGACCTAAAAGTCGCAATATTACAACAAAAAAACTTCAAAAACAGACTCCAACGAGAGACTGCTGAATTGGAATTAATTTGCAAATTGGATACCATCAAATTAGGTTTGAATAAAGACTGGGAGTGGATGGGCCATTACACAAAGTTAAACTATTTCTCCATGCTTATCTTCGGCCCCCTACAGTTCCTTATATCTCCTTGTCAAGTGCTGGAAATGGGCCATTTTCATTACCACCACAAAGACTTATTTTTCTCTCCTGCTGACAACTGATCACTCTCCTTATAATGTGTATGGTAACATCCATTGTTTCATGTGTGTATATATATATATATATATCTTCCTTCTGTATTTTCCACTACATGCATCCGATGAAGTGAGCTGTAGCCCACGAAAGCTTATGCTACAATACATTTGTTAGTCTCTAAGGTGCCACAAGTTCTCTTATTCTTCCTCCGGAGGAAGACTCACCAGGCTACAGCAGCTGGCTGTGGGAGCCTGCAGGAAGGGTCAGAACAGGGATAGGAAGAAGAGGGAGGGTAGACACCAAGACCCAGGGGTGCCCCAAATGTTCAGGTGCCCTACGCAGCCGTGTATGCTGCGTATGCCTAAGGATGGCCCTGGCTAGACTAGATGACCCTTGCGGTCCCTTCCAACTCTATGGTTCTATGATTCTCCCCCAGGGCTTCCTTCCTGTTCCTGGAGGACTCCCAGGGAACAACTGCAGACTCCTTCCTCTCAGCCCCCTTCTCCTTGCAGCTCCCTGGTTTTCAGTGTTGTCCCAGCCAGGCTTCGTTCTCAGCTCACCCTCACCCTCCTCCTCTCAGGTGATGCCAGGTGACCTAAGTGGCCTCTCTGGTGGCCCTTGTTACCCCTACCAGGGCTGGTGCGGGGGTGCATCCCCCATCACAGTAATTGACTTGACCAAGGCGGTGGAGACAGTCAGTGTCAGACTGTCTTTCCAACCTGTCTTTGGGGTGAGGGTTTCAGAAACACCTGCGGGAGTGAGACACCCAAATCCTACTGAAAGTTCCTCTTAGGAAATAAGCATTTTTGAAAGTCTCACCCTTAGTCCACTGGACCATGCTGCCCCTACATGTGAGGACAAGTCATACTAGGTGCCGACACAGGAGTGGGCTTGACCTCAACCAGTTAGCCGGTTGGGTGGGGCATACAGCAGGCCTAAAGCTATCAGCATAACCCTGCGTAGCAGTGCCCACACCCAGCTGCGAACTGAACCAAAAACAGAGGGACCCACCGCTGTGATTTCCAAAGACCCCAAAAGTCTGGCTTAGGGGAGTGCGAATTACCTGATCGTTAGGAAAAATCAGTGGCGAGCTTTCAACCCCAGCAGTCAGCTCCTGTCTGTTTTTACGGGGCTCAGGGTTGTCTTTGCAAGGGCGAGCGATGGACACTCCCTCTAAATGAAAGACAGAACTCTTTGGTACACCTTCTAGGTTGCCCCACATCACGTGTGAGGGCTGCAGCCCTGAGCTACGCAGGCCCAAAGGCAGGGATTATGCTAATCACAAGGTGCCTAACATATAATTACCCGGCCAGATGCATACGTAGTTGTGATCTCTGATGCCAAGCGAGTCTGGGAGGAGTGAGCAGCTGGGGAGAGTTGGACAGGCGGAAGCCATTTGTTTTTTTGTATTCGTTTATTTGCTCTCTCTCGTCGTCGTGTAGGAGGGGTGCTGTCCGAGAGCCAATGATGCAGGCTCAAGAACGGGGATTTGACCTGGAGTTCGCACTAGAGGGTGCTAGCATTTAGGTCACAGCCCAGTGACACCAGCTTGCCAAAAGGGGAGTAATACCGAAGGGCAATGTGAAGAGCTTCCTGTTATGAATCCCGTCTGGTGAAGAACAAGTCTTCTCACCTAGCTGGCGTGGCCGCTCTGCCATGTGAGCCCGGCAATGTCAAGCACAACTGAGTGCTGATCGGCAGCTTGGAGTCTCCCTGTTGCCTCCACGCTCACATCTGCTTGGGGGGTTTTATTTGTGTGCCAGTTCCCGCGNGCTGATCGGCAGCTTGGAGTCTCCCTGTTGCCTCCACGCTCACATCTGCTTGGGGGGTTTTTATTTGCGTGCCAGTTCCCGCCTTGTGCAATAGACCCACACGCTGCTGAGTGTTGCACCACAAGCAGCTCAATGAAGACTCTTCGCTTACCACCCTATTCTCCTTGCAACACCCAGCCGTGCGATGACTGCATGTACCAGCAGCATTCACGGTGCTTTCGAGACTTCACTCGAGGCTACCAGACCTACCGGGGTGTGCCATGGGACCTTCAAAGGTAGGTGACGTGTTTAATCCTTCTGAGCTGGACTTGGGGGTTAATGGTAGCAAGGGGTGCTGTTTGTGGAGAGATTTTGTTTACGTCAAGATGTGTCTGAAGGACCTGGAGCGAGGCCCCCAATCATCTCCTCTCTTCCCCCGTTCCAAAACCCAGTGGCTTAACCTCTCCCCATCTCTCCCCGTGAGGATGCTTAGGCAGAATGCTGCTCATGATTAGGGTGACAAGATAGCAAGTGTGAAAAATTGGGAGGGGAGTGGGGGGTAATAGGCGCCTATATCAGACAAAGCCCCGAATATCAGGACTGTGCCTATAAAATTGGGACATCCGGTCACCCTACTCATGATGGACCATTCTGAAATGTACAGATCCCCAGAGGAGAAGCGATTCACTGCAGGGGAAGCAGGAGGAGGGGAAACTAACTGGAAGGTCACAGATTGAAAGCGCAAGACTGGCTCAGTGGTTCTCAACCAGGGGTACGCATACCCCTGGGGGTATGCAGAGTTCTTCCAGGGGATACATCAACTCACGTAGATATTGGCCTAGTTTTACAACGGACAACATTAAAAAGCACTAGCGATGTCAATACAAACTAAAATTTCATACACACAATGACTTTATACTGCTCTATATACTATACACTGAAATGTAAATACAATATTTATATTTAACTTGATTTATTTTATGTGGTAAAAATGAGAAAGTCAGCAATTTGTCAGTATTAGTGTGCTGTGACACTTTTGTGTTTTTATGTCTGATTTTGTAAGCAAGTCATTTTTCAGTGAGGTGAAACTTGGGAGTACGCAAGACAAATCAGACTCCTGAAAGGGGGATAGTAGTCTGGAAAGGTTGAGAGCCACTGGTCTGGATAAAAGGGGGGTCGTGGTTTTGGGGGTTCATGGTCTGGATGCGAGGGGAACCTGGGGCTTGATGGGTGGGTGGGGCTCATGGGCGGGATGACTCGGAGAGCTGGGTTTGATGGGAGAGTTGGATCATGGGCCAGAAAAGCAAATTCAATTGGAAATCCTTAGCCAGACTTACCTAGACCTTAAAGCTTTGGCTTCCATTTAGAAATGTATGGTGGCTGAGCAGGGCCGGCTCCAGGGTTTTTGCCACCCCAAGCAACGCAAAAAAAAATCCGCGATCGCGATCTGCGGCAGCTTTACTGCTGAAGCTTCAGTCTTCGGCGGCAATTCGGTGGCTGGTCCTTCCCTCCGAGAGGGAGTGAGGGACCCGCCGCCAAATTGCCGTCGAAGAGCCGGACGTGCCGCCCCTTTCCGTTGGCCGCCCCAAGCACCTGCTTGCTGGGCTGGTGCCTGGAGCTGGCCCTGTGGCTGAGGCTGTTCCCTTATATTTTCCCTAACTTAGCTGGCCCTCCTGCCCCCAAGCTGAACAACTTAAGGTGCCTTTTTTTAAAGGGTAAAGCTTCTGTGGCATGAGTCCTGTGTTTTTGCCTGTATGACTCTAATTACTCAGGGACGGATTGTGATACCCTTTCCCTGAGTAGCACTCCGTACTCCACAAGTGGTCCCACTGAAATTGACAATGAAACTATTATCTCCAGGGAGTAGTTTATTATGGAGTTAAAAGAATAAGGTCCTGATCCTGCAATGCCATTGCATTGCAAGCTCGGGGGTCTAATTTAGTAAGACATTTTACTGTTGATGAAGTTTAACATATTTTAAATTTACTGCTGGTTATAATCTCTCCCTGGAAGCTTGAAACAAAAAAAAATCTTGGTTCTGGGTTGGTGAGATTTAGTCTTTAAATGCACTGAAGCTTTTTTTTTAAGATTGTACAAAATATGACATTGTCTTTGCAAACCAATACAAAGGAAAAGAACTAGTTCGACCTATGTCCTTCCTAACCGTAGCAGCACCCTTTTCAACTTTTTATCTGTAATAGGATATGCATCTATTCAGCTACTTTGCACTTCAATGTGGAAACAAAGCACCAATGCGATCTTGCACAGTGGTGAGTTTGTGCATGTAAGTGATGATGGAATGCAGAGTAGGGTGACCAGATGTCCCACAGTCCCGATATTTGGGGCTTTTTCTTATATCGGCACCTATTACCCCTCACCCCCTGTCCCGATTTTTCACACTTGCTGTCTGGTCACCCTAATGCAGAGTGAGGACGAGGTGGGCCATGGAGCTCCCTCTCAGAGCATGAAACTGGATAGGAAAACATCACGGTCATTTTTCATTTGGGATTTCTCTAAGCAGAGAATTCAAGGGTTTTTTTTGCATCTAGGTGTGACACTGCATCTCAGAGGCTTGTCTATACACAAGCTGCTGTAGTATATTTTAATAGTATCTTATGGTATATTTAAAGCAGTACAACCCTCCTATTGTGAATGCAGTTATACTGGTATAAAGGTGCTTATATTGATATAGCTTATTCCTTTAAGAGACGGGAAATATATAATACTGGTATAAGGGACTTTTTATATTGATAAAACTACGTCCATGCTAGGGGTTGTAACAATGTAACTATTTAAGGCCTGGTCCACACTAGGGGCGGGGGTCGATCTAAGATACGCAATTTCAGCTACAGGAATAGCGTAGCTGAAGTCGAAGTATCTTATTTCGACTTACCTCCCGTCCTCACGGCGCGGGATCGACGGCCGCGGCTCCCCCGTCGACTCCGCTACCGCCGCTCGCCCTGCTGGAGTTCCGGAATCGATGGGAGCCCGTTCGGGGATCGATATATCGCGTCCAGACGAGACGCGATAGATCGATCCCCGATAATTCGATTGCTACCCGCCGATCCAGGCGGGTAATGTAGACGTACCCTTGGTATAAGAAAAAAATATCACCCCCCTAACCAAAATAGTTATGCCAGTACAAAAACTGCATAGGCTAGGCCTGAGTAAAGTGCATAGCCTCCTTCTGATTGGAAAGGAAGCTTGCCATTTGGAGATCACGTAAAAGAATTGCATCACTTATCCTGCAAATACAGGGCAAATCTCTGAATTAAATCGTTGTCGATCTGGGAAGCAAGGGAGTACACTAGCTTGACTTCTCAGAAGGCTCATCTCATGACAGAAATTTCTAAGTGCCCTGCCCAGAACCCCATCCTGGCTGAGGCTCACTGCACTGCACTGACTTCAGAGGAGCTTTTGTTAGGTGCGAATTCAAGCGAGTTTGGGAACAAGAACAGCCATGAGCGATTGGGGCTGCTGCACCTGCCATATCTCACTAATACAGCAATCACACTATTCCCCACTGAAAATACATTGCGGCAAAGCTGGGCAGGAAATAGAAATCAAAACCTTCAGGGCGTTGGTGGTGCTGAGAACAACAGCTAACGACTCTGTTGTTCATTCGAAAGCAGCATGGGAGCATTTCAATGATGGATGAATCAGCATTGGCTCTTGTTTCTACATGCGCAGCTGGGTTTGTCTGTATTTTTTATAAAGCAGGGTCTGAACCAGACACTGCCAGCTTTAGGGAAGTTGGGATCCCTATTCAAATTTAGCAGCTGCTGCCTTTCTCTATAATTGATCCAAGGTCCCAGTTCAATCCATCTCCCCCTAAATTTTGGAAAGTTCAAAGCTAGGTCCCTGATCCAGCAAAGGACACTTAAATATGTACTGAATCTGAAGTCTTTGAGTCTTGTAATGTATTTTTAGATGGGCATATTGCAATTTGGAGACGATTGCATTACAAGTAACAGATTTGGGTTTCATGTTGCCAAAGAGTTGTCATAACCAACAGCGAGTTTAAAAGACATGCTACAGCACACACACAAACCCAGTGGGACTTGTGTGGTTAAAGTTAAGTACGTACTGAAGGTGGTTTTTTTCTGGATTGAGGCTCTGTAGGTGAATCTGAGCTTTGCAGGCTTTTGGGCCCAACTATAATTGTGATGCTGAAGTCATTATCCTGTCATTAAACTGTCATTATCCTGTTCAGTGGGGCACCTTTTTAGAACATTTTAAAGCTAGTCTGGGAGCAAGCACTTGGAAACAGGACCGGCTCCAGCTTTTTTGCTGCCCCAAGCGGCAAAGCGGAAAAAAGAAAAGAAAAAGATGAAGCCGATCGGCAGCACTTCGGCGGCAGCTGAATCGCGCCGGTTCATTCTTCTGCGGCAATTCGGCGGCGGGTCCTTCGCTCCCTGTCTTGCTCTTCGGCGGCACTTCGGTGGCAGCTCAAAGAGGAAGAGAGGGACTGAGGGACCCGCTGCCGAAGACCCGGACCTGCCGCCCCTTTCCACTGGCCGCCCCAAGCACCTGCTTCCTTCGCTGGTGCCTGGAGCCGGCCCTGCTTCGAAAGATTGTGCAGGGAGCAAGCCTGCAACAGGCAAGGACCCCAGTTGGTCTTGTTTGTGTTTGATCCCTCTGTGGTGTGTATTCCGAATGCAGCCTGGAGTGAGTGGATGCATCCATAGCCCCCAGGGGAGACTGTGGTCCAAATGCCATGGTGATGTAAACAGCAGGGTTGGTTACACATGTTGCACTGAAAAATGGGTGTAGGTGGTGAAGTACTGTAACTTGCATTCATTTGGCATTCAGTGGGTGGTCAAAATGTGTGTAAATTGCAGGCCGATGGGGGCGGAAAGTGTGTGTGTATCGCAGGAAAGGCAGAGACATGAGGCTGTAGAATATAATGTGCCCCCACACCCTATTTTAACTTACCCCACCCCTTCCCAAAACACTCCTGAGGCCAGCGCCAGCCCTGGTGTCAGCGGTTGCAAGTCTCATTGACTCTAATCAGACTTGAAACTGCTTATTAAAGGGGCTAAACATGGTCCCTAGGCAACACCAAGCCAGTGCAGGTTCCACTCATTTTGTACAGCTGGGACCAGATCCTGATCCCACTGAAATCCAAGTAAAACGCCTTGTGATTTCAATGGGACCATGATTTGATTCTTGTGGAGTTAGTGAAAGTTATGTTCTTTTGCCACTTTCACCCATTTTCTGACCAGTTTACGCCAGAGATATCACCTAGACCATCAAGTAGGCTGCTGCAGAGTGAGGGTCGGTATCTCCAGATCTTCAGAGGATGCAGTATCTTGAACTCTGCATTGCTTATGGGGAAACGTAAGGAGGAGCTCTTCAGTGAGAGGTGACTTCATCCCTAGTCCTAATGCAGATTGTTTTAACTACTAGAAATGTGGCCAAGAGGGGCCCCCCACTATAGAATCATAGAAACGTAGGGCTGGAAGGGACCTCAAGAGGTCATCAAGTCCAGCCTGCCAAGGCAGGACCAAGTCAACCTAGTCCATCCCGGACAGGTGTTTGTCCAACCTGTTCTTAACTTTCCAATGATGAGGATTCCACAACTTCCCTTGGAAGCCTGTCCAGAATTTAACTACCCTTATAGCTAGAAAGTATTTCCTAATATCTAACCTAAGTCTTCTTTGCTACAGATTAAGTTCATTACTTTTTGGCCCAACTTCAGAAGACACCAAGAACAAATATACACTGTCCTCTTCATAACAGCCCGTAACAGATTTGAAGGCTATCATCTCCCCACACTCTTCGTTACTCAAGACTAAACATGCTCCGTTTTTTTAAAAACTTTTTCTCATAGGTCAGGTTTTCTAAACCTTTGATCACGTCTGTTACTCTTTTCTGGACTTTCTCCAATTTGTCCACATCTCTCCTAAATTGTGGTGCCCAGAACTGGGCACCACACTCCAGCTGAGGTCTCACCAGTGTCAAGTAGATCAGAACAATTACCTCCCATGCTGGTTATAATCTCTCCCTGGAAGCTTGAAACAAAAAAAAATCTTGGTTCTGGGTTGGTGAGATTTAGTCTTTAAATGCACTGAAGCTTTTTTTTTCGACCTATGTCCTTCCTAACCGTAGCAGCACCCTTTTCAACTTTTTATCAATTACCTCCCATACAACACTTCTGTTAATACACCCCAGAATGATATTAGCCTTTTTGGGGGGAGGGATAGCTCAGTGGTTTGAGCATTGGCCTGCTAAACCCAGGGTTGTGAGTTCAATCCTTGAGAGGCCCACTTAGGGATCTGGGGCAAAATCAGTACTTGGTCCTGCTAGTGAAGGCAGGGGGCTGGACTCGATGACCTTTCAGGGTCCCTTCCAGCTCTAGGAGATAGGTATATCTCCATATATTATATATTATTATATTTTTTGCAACTGCATCCCATCGTTGACTCGTATTCAATTTGTGATCCACTATAACCCTCAGATCCTTTTCAGGAGTACTCCCAGTTATACTCTCCACTCAATTATCGAAGTCATTCATAAAAATATTGAATAGTACCAGACCCAGGACTGACCCCATGGGGCCCCACTAGATATATCCTCTCATTTTGATAGTAAACCATTGATACTTTGAGTGCTATCTTTCAACCAGGTTTGCATCCACCTTCTAATAATTTTATCTAGACCACATTTCACTAGTTTGCTTATGAGAATGTCATGTGAGACTGTGTCAAAAAGCCTTACTAAAATCAAGATCTATCGTGTCAACTGCTTTCCTCCTATTCAGTAGGCCAGTAACCCTGTCAAAGAAGGAAATTAGGTTGGCATAATTTGTTCTTGACAATTCCATGCTGGCTGTTCCTTATAACCCTATGGTCCTCTAGGTGCTTACAAACTGATTGTTTAATAATTTGTTCCAGTATCTTTCCAGTGTTGAATTTAGGCTGATTGGTCTATAATACCTTGGGTCCTCTTTGTTCCCCCTTTTTAAAGAGAGGTATTATGTTTGGCCTATCTCACTGCCAACTCTTGTGATTTTATTGCAAGTCTCGTGATATTTGGTGTCTTTATTAGAACTCCTGCTCCTGGAGTTATGTGAGCATCTTGGCTTTCATTTAAAAGAGGTGTAGTAGGTTTCTAGAACTCTTGACTGTGAAGAGAAGTTTGAACATGTGACCCAGGCGAACCCTAAAGGTTCAAGACCCAGAAAGCAAATAGAAAGAACCCAGCACTTGTTTTTCCTAAACTCTCATGATTTTAAAGCCAATCTCGTGATTTTTAAGGGCCGACTCAGGTTTTTTGACAGTTTGGGGTGGCAGCAATGCCCTGGAGCATTTTGTTTGGGATGAGGAGGTCGCGGGGGAAACGACAGGTCGGGATTATTGGTACATTTACTAATAGGCAGGGGATGTTTTTCCTCCTTTGCTTTTCAGAGTTCACCAGTTGGCCACGAAACCGAGATTTTTCAAGCCCTGGAAGAGCGCTCTAATCGCCGTGGCTGTAGCCATGGCGGCGGCAATCACCCTCGGCCTCCTGGTGTATTTTTTGGCCTATGGTAAGTATTGTGTGTGTTTGGGCACATGGTAGGGTGCCGCTCCCTCAGGTTCAGGTGCTTTGCACGTTCCTGGGAGCCAGTGTTTCCATCAGCAGAATTAAAACTCATCTGGGGGGAATTACCACCAACTTCGACATCTCCCGCTTCTTTCCCCCTTCAGCAATCTCTGCTCAGTGCTGCCTCCTGCCACACGGGGTAGCAAGTGTCACTGTCGCTATTGTCTCTCGGTCATAAGGCCACTGTCTTGTACTCTTTTCAGATCCTTCCTCTAAACCCACCTCTGCTGTGATGCCTGCACATCACTGCCCTGTGGCGCTGATTTGCCAAGGCACCAGCTGAGCTTTCTGAGAAACTATCCGTTCTATGGTTCCCTTCATCTCTCACCTGGCCTGTCTGTCTTGTCCATCTGTTGTGTCCTGTCTCATTCAGACTGTGAGCTCTTCTTTGCTACGTGCCTGTACAGCGCCTGGCCCAATGGGACCCTGATCCTTGAGTATGGTTCCTAAGCACCCCTGCAACACACACAACTTTGGGTAAGCACGGGGAGGGCAGGAGGGAGGGCAGTGTGTGCCACTTCGATATTTCTTGCCCATGCTCCGGTGCTGTGTGGGGTTGAATATGAACTGCTGCTTGTTGGCAGAGAGGTTGATGGGGATACCCTCCTGGGGAATCAGATGATCTTCCCCCGCATTGTTACAGCTCTGCTCGGTCCACATGGCAGGGTCAACCCCCACCCCATGTTCTGTTCAATGGGAAGCTTTTATCCACCACTGCCAGCTCTTGCCCCGCCGCCGTCTGAAAGGCATTCATGCAGGTGGAGGCCTTCAAATGTTTTCCCAGGAGACCCCGGAGTGGTCTGAGCCAGCCCTGGATGGGCTGTAATGCAAGTATTACCCATTCCTTTTCTTTCCTTTCAGATCAGAGGCTGTTCTATTACAATGGCAACTTTAAAGTCACTAGTGTCCAGTACAGCGATGGCCTGGCCAGACAATCCTCAGGAGAGTTTAGAGACCAGAGCGGAAGGATCGAGAGACTGGTATGTTGGGATTTCTCTCTGCTTCCCTCCCTTTATAAACCGACCATTGAACATGCAGGGGGCGATTAACGTCGAATCAGAATGATGCGCTGTTATGCCATAAACCTCCGACTCCTGTCCCCTGAGCTCCAGGGCTGGCTTGTGTCAGGGTTTGCTTATCTCTGGCAGCCGCCAACTTGGCCAGCGCGCCGGGGATTCAACCGGGGACGTCCAGAGCTAGAAGCGTGAGCTGCCACAGCCTGAGCTAAAGCTTGTGGGTGGAGCGGTAACAGTCTCAGAACCTCGACAGACTCGGCAGGTAGACCTGGCTTCTGCCACTGACCGGCTGTGTGACTGGGCAAAGGCTACTCCCCTTGCCACTCTGACTCTCTCTCGTCTAGTTAGATGAGATTGCTGGGACTGGGCCTCTAGTGCAATCGGAATGAAAATACACTTGAGTTCCAGTCTCCTTCCCGCTTCCTTTAGTAATTCAACAAGTCCCCTGGTTGGGTCAGCAAGCCAGCTAATCTTGATCCCATTTGCTGTTTCTGATTCTCTCTGTAGGGAAAATAATGTATTACAGTGTCTGGTCCTGCAAGGTGCCAAGAGCCCTAGCTGTCAACGACGGCTTTGCTGGGAGCTGAGGGCACCCAGCCCCCGGCAGCACCAAGCCCTTTGCGGTCCCTTTGGTATGCTGCATCGGGTAACGACTCTATTGACAGCACGGGGCAGGCATCAGTTGACTGGTTGTCCCTCATAGAGGAGCTATGGAAATAGATACGTACCGCACCTTGAAGCGAAAATAAGAAAGGAAATTACACTTCCCTGCCGGTGATAATTACAGAGTCCAACCCTTTGCAGCAATAAGCAAGCAATTGTGCTCGTGTCTTTTATTCCTCACGACATGACGCTTGTCTCTGTCACCTGCTGTTTAGTGACCTTGCCTAGCTGTTCGCTCACCAGGGCAATCAGCGCTTCCCGCTCTCCCAGCACTACTCAATCATTTAACTGAGGGCTGTGCAACGTCGTCACAACAACATGTAAACTATGGAAAGCATCCTGCCTTAGGAGGCAGAGCCCTGGCTTGGGAGTCCTGGGCTGTCTTCCTGGCTCTGCCAATGACCAGCTCAGCTGTGTGACCTTGGCTGAGTCACTGCTCTTCTCCATGCATCTATTTCCCCTTCCACCCTGTGTCTGTCTTGTGACCTGAGATTGCAAGTGTTTCAATGTGAGAACTGTCTCTTACTCTGTGTTTGTACAGCACCTTGCACAAGGGGCCTTGAATTTAGTTGGGGCTTCAGATGCTACCGTAAACACCTAAAAATACAGGGCTTTCAAATGTGTGAGAATCAGAGAATTTGGTGAAGGGGAAAAATCCTCCGCAAATTAAAAGAAGAATGTTATTTCCTGGATTAATTTTATTTGATGAGCAATGCATTCGTTGTTAGCTATATTATCGGATGAACAGTGTTCGTGCTGCTCTAATAAAGACACCGAGGAGTACACCGGCTTTCCCGGAGCCACTCCTACGATCTCCTCTCCCAAGAGCTGTCCTTGCCCCATAGGTGAACTTCTCTGCAGGTGGCTTGAGCTCCCCAGCTCCCTTGGACCTTTACCATGTGTCCATTACCAGAGAAACGTTACCTGTTGTAAAACATCCACCACTCTGCTTTCTGGCTCCCACCCAACAAAAAAACTGTACCATTTCTCCTTCCCTGCCTCCTTTTTCTTTTAACCTCGGAAGTTCTATCCAAAAAGGATGAATGGAATGTATTCAGACTGCCTTCCTAAAATTGCCCGTGGCAATTTAGAAAACAACTCAGTATATACATGAATAATGATAGACTCTTACTGGATCTAATCCTGCCCCTTAATGAAACCAATGGCAAAACCCCAGCTGATGTAACTGAGAGAAAGAGAGGCTGTCTGTGGTATTTGGAGCAGTTCCTCTACTCTGGGGCAGTTCTAGGAGAAACATTTCCTCTACTCATGAGATTCCTCCTAATTCAGCCCAATCCGCTCCTGACAATTCAAAGCATTCTTATTAATTGGCAGTTTTCTCAGCATTTCGATCCAAAAGGTTTTCACCCGTTTGTTAAAACCCAGCTTCCTGTCCCTTTGTTGTCGTTGCTGCTGCTTCCTAATTTATCTGGATTTACTCGAATCCCTCTGGGTTCGGTGTTTTAACAGCCATAAGCCTCCACATTGCCATTAATCACAGGGATGCTTTGTAGATAAACGCAGTACGTTTCCTAATGATAAACACGGTGAGCAAAGGTGAATCATCCCTAACAATCAGATACGCTCAAACCACCTGTTGTGCAACTCCTGGCAGTCTCTCCCTGCTCCGATCCTTGTCTGAATAGGCTTCCTTCGTCCATACTCAGAGCAGGTCAGAGACGAGTTGCGTTTAGAGAGCTGGTAGAATACAGGGGTGAGTGACTCCAATACCTTCCCTGGGAGCAGCTGCGAACACATTTGTACTCAGTGCTGCTTCGGCACTGAACATCGACACAGCAAGTCTGAATAATGCTTCCTGCTTCCTTATCTCCTCGAAGGCCGACGGGAAGTTGGAAATCATGCCAGAGCGCTGATGAGCTTGGTGCACCAATCAGCACCCAACAACTGACTGGAAAGCCTGGCATACGTATTCCCAGGGCGATGCTGGGAGCTGGAGGACATGGGGAAGTAGATGATGAAAGGTTTCTGCTTCCTGGCTTGCTTACCCCGAGTGGACCTTAGAGTTCCCTCAGCACTTTCTGAGAGAGCAAGATGTTAGCCTGGGGACCTGATCCAATCTCAGCTCAGGTTCGCTGTTCTGGCTAGCTGGATAAGGTATCTTCCCTTCCCACCCTAAAATACACTCAACCAGATCTTCTCCTCCTGTATGTGGTATCTAGGGAGCCAAGGAGCAGGGACAGGGTTCATGATTTCTGGATGCCCCCCACAAGCTTATTTTATAGTGGGCCCCCTTACTACCCAGCTGATCTCCTAGACTCCTCAGATACCATTTCTTCTCTGCTGGCTTTTCTGCATCCCCACCCCACCCCCCTAAGCCCCACAGTTCCTACCTTTCCCCATGTCAGATTTTAGTTCGGTTTCCTTTGACCCCACCAAATCCATCTGTTTTCCCTCAGGCCCCCCCAGAGGCCAGCTTCCCTTCCCGCTCAATAATAACCTCAGCGGGGGTGCACAGCCGTAGCGCTAGCCTCATCTCTGCCCTGATCCAGCCACCGAAGGGCTGCGCATCTGTAGTGGTTACCTGGGCTCACCCTGGTCGGGGTCCCTCAGCTCTCCACGCGGTGGCTTACCTGGGTGACCTCCACCTCCAGTGGTGGCACTGCAGGGCCTCAAGTAGGGAGAGGGCTGCAGGAGCGGGGCTTTCCTTTTGAGATGGCTTGAAAATCCCCACATTCAGATTCCTCTTCCTCTGCCACGGGCCTGGCCAGGTCCATCCCTCCATCCTCTGTCCCTCCCCTCCCCCCCCGCATTAAATTTAAACCCCTCCTTCAGCCTTGTCTCCCATGACTCTCCTACTGGGGTGTGGTGTTTAGCCAGCTCCTGGCTGGGTGGGCAGTGGTTGTGGAGGTGCCAGTGGCAGCACGGCTCCACAACAAACTGTGCGGCCAAAGGAGAAGTGTGGAGGGGCCAGATCTCTACACATATGCCCCAAGAGCTGGGGGATGGAACTGGATTTCCCCAAGAAATCTCAGTCTCTGCAGGTTTGCAAGTCTGCCTTGTCTTCCTTCATGATAATCTGAACCCCACCCCACTTCCCATCCCAGCACTGACAGCGTGTCAGCAAGGGGGTGTACGGATCAGTGCATCATGTATAAAACTTTTAGGTCTCCTTTCAGATGGAAGGTGCTAGATGCATATATATGAAGGCCAGAAGGGACTATGATGATCATCTACTCTGACCTCCTATAAAACACAGGCCATGGGATTTCACCCAGTTACTCTTGAACCTAGCCCATATCTTGAGGTTGATCAGGAGCATCTTCTTTACAAAGACATCTAATCTTGAATTAAAGACTTCAAGTGGTGGAGAATCCACCACATCCTTAAGTATAGAAGTTTAGGATAGGCTTACTTCAGTGAATATCACTCTTGAAATATAATACCCGAGTATGTCTGAGGACAAATAATGTGGGTTTGCAGATAATACATTGTCAGAGCATCAAATCCAGTTACTTCTCTACCAAATATTGTAAAGGCACTTAAAAACAGTGGGAAATGATTGTTAAAATTTAGAAATGCTATTAGAAAAGTATTGTAGAACATGCGATACAAATAACTTTTATTGTCAATGGGAAAGTATTACAAAATGGATTGTGGGGAAAATGGTGAGTTTTGAAATGAACTACACTGAAGTATATGAAACTGGGTATATGAAAGGAGTTCCGGATTAGATTACCAGGATGATGTGGGACAGATTCTGTCCTCATTTACACCCATGCTACTTGGTTAGAGGGACGTGTTTAACTGTGACAAGGTGGGTGAGATAATATCTTCTATTGGACCACCTTCTGTCGGTGAAAGAGACAAACTTTTGAGTTACACAGAGTTCTTCAAGTCCGGAAAAGGTACTTCGAGCAGCACAAGGTGGAACAGATTGTTTAGCATAGGTAGTTAATACATATTCTAATCTAAGGGATCCTTCAAGGTGGAGTGGCCCATTGACACTTCTGCAGTCATATGGAAAAAAAAGGGGGTGCTGGTTAATGGGTTACAGATTGTTGTAATAAGTCATACATCTGGTGTCTCTGTTCAGTCCATGATTTTAGTGTCTAGCAGAATTATGAATTTAAGTGCCCAGGCTCATCTTTTGAAAATGTTTCAAAAGGTTTCCTTTGAGAATGAGGACTGAGAGGTCAGATATAGAGTGATCGCTGTGTGGAAAATGTTCACCCACAGGTGACAGGGTGTTTTTGTTTTTTATCATTTTCCTGTGTGAGTTCATTCGAGAGTGTAGGGATTGTCTGGTTTCACCCCCATAGTTGTTACTGAGGCATTGAGTGCATTGGATGAGGTACACCATGTGTTGTGATAGGCATGTGTAGGACCCATGGATCTTGAAAGGTGTGTTGTGGGGGGCGTTGATCATTGAAGTAGTGGAGATGTGTCTGCAGGTTTTGCACCTGTTGTTCTGGCAGGGTCTAGTGCCGCTTTGAGTTGGTGGGGCCTGGTTTGTGTGGCGCTTGCTTCTGATAATGAGCTTGGAGAGGCTGGGAGGTTGTTTGAAGGCCAGAAGAGGAGGTTCAGGAAAGATTTCGTTCAGGATGGGGTCCCCACTGAGCATGGGTTGTAGCTGTTTGATGATACCCTGTATGGATTCTAGTGTGAGGTGGTAGGTGACAAGTAGGGGTGTGCAGTCGGAGGGAGGGGGGTTATTTCTGTATTTAGCAGGTTCTCTTGGGGTATTTGGGTGGCCTGTTCCTTGAATCGATTTACTTCTCTGGTGGAGTGTCCTTGTTTGGTGAAGGCAGTTTTTGCCAGCCGACCAGGATGAGGGTGGACTAGCCTAGTGTCCAGAGCAGGCAGCAGGCCAAGTGGCTGGAGCCAGAGCTGTAGTCAGTTGCCAGAGCCAGGGTCAAGACCGGAAGTCAGGAACTGGATATAAGAGCCGGGGGTCGAGACAGAGTCCACAGTCAGGAGCCGGAGGCAAGGTTCAAAACCAGAGGTCAGGAACTTGAGCAAGCAGGGTAGCAGGCAAGGAAGGGTTCAAGGCAGGGACGGGACAGAGACAAGGCTGGGTGCAAGGCAGGATCAGATAGGAATAAGCTAGCACAGGAGCAGGCACACTGGTGGGCATGAGTGTTGAGAAGCTAGCGAGCTGCTGCTGTTGCTGGCTTAAGAGCCAGCCTGGTGGCCTCAGAAGCCAATCAGGTTTTGTGGTTATCAGGCAGCTGTTGCAGGCCAGCTGTACTGACGAGGCTGCCTGGTGACTAGCTCTGCTGCTGCAGCCCCCAATTCCTGACAGTTTTGAGTATGTTAAGGTGTGTGTCCTGGACTCTCTCCTTGGAGCATGTTCTGTGGTATCTGAGTGCCTGGCTGTAGGTAACAGATTTCTTGGTGTGTTTGGGGTGGTTACTGGATCTGTGAAGGTAGGTGTGGTGATCCATGGGTTTCTTGTGTATAGTTGTCTGTAGGGTTCCATTGTTGAAGCTGCTTGTGGTGTCCAGGAAGTTGATGCTAGTGTGGGAGTGCTCCACAGAGAGTTTAATGGACGGGTGGTGGTTCCTGAAGTTGTGGTGGAAATCTATGAGGGAGTTTGTCATCTGTGCAGAGGATGAAAATATCATCAGTTTATCTCAAGTATATCATTGGTTTTGTGGTGCGTTTGTCCAGACATTCTTCTTCAAGGCAGCCCATGAAGAGGTTGGCATACGGGGGAGCCATCCTAGTGCCCATGGCTGTTCCCATGGCTTGGACAAAGTGTTTGTGGTTGAATGTAAAATAATTGTGGGTGAAGATGAAATGGGTGAATCTGGCAATGTGTTTGGGGTGTGTGACAGGTTGGATCACAGAAACCCCCTTGGGAACTGCCAACTGATGTGCCAAGACTACTTCTGCTCCTGCTTTCCCTGCCAGCCTGGGACTCCAGCACCCTGTCTTGTTGAGCCAGACATGCCAGTCTGCTCCAAGGTCAACCCAGGGTCTGTACCATGTGCCCCAAAGCTGCAGGCTTAACTGAAAGAAGTGTTCCTGTCTTTAACACTCAGATGCCCAACTCCCAATGGGGTCCAAACCCCAGATAAATCCATTTTACCCTGTATAAAGTTTATACAGGGTAAACTCATAAATTGTTCGCCCCCTATAACACTGATAGAGAGATATGTACAGCTGTTTCCACCCCCACCCCCCCAGGTATTAATACATACTCTGGGTTAATTAATAAGTAAAAAGTGATTTTATTGAATACAGAAAGTAGGCTTTAAGTGGTTCCAAGTAGTAGCAGACAGAACAAAGTGAATTACCAAGTAAAATAAAATAAAACACACAAATCTAAGCCTAATACAGTAATAAAACTGAATACAGATAAAATCTCACCCTCAGAGATGTTTCAATAAGTTTCTTTCACAGACTGGACATCTTCCTAGTCTGGGCACAATCCTTTCCCCTGCTACAGCCCTTCTTCCAGCTCAGGTGGTAGCTAGGGGATTTCTCATGATGGCTCCCCCACTTTGTTCTGTTCCACCCACTTATATATCTTTTGCATAAGGCGGGAATCCTTTGTCCCTCTCTGTGTTCCCACCCCCTCCTTCTCAATGGAAAAGCACCAGGTTAAAGATGGATTCCAGTTCAGGTGACATAATCACATGTCACTATAAGACTTCATTACCCACTTGCCAGCACACACGTATACAGGAAGACTTACAAGTAAAACAGAGCCGTCTGCAGTCAATTGTCCTGGTTGATGGGAGCCATCAAGATTCCAAACCACCATTAATGGCCCACACTTTTCATAATTACAATAGGCCCTCAGAGTTATATTTCATATTTCTAGTTTCAGATACAAGAGTGATACATTTATACAAATAGGACGACCACACTCAGTAGATTATAAGCTTTGTAATGATACCTTACAAGAGACCTTTTGCATGAAGCATATTTCAGTTACATTATATTCAAACTCATTAGCATATTTTCATAAAATCATATAGAGTGCAACATCACAGGGTGGATCTCAGAGGGCTGTCCATTGTCTTGTAAATATTAGAGTCAGGCAGCTATGCTGTCACTGTGAGAGATGTTGGTGTATAGAGAAGTGACATCCATGATGGCAACGATGGTGTTCTGAGGGAGGTTGTTAATGTTGCAGAGTTTATGGAGGAAGTCAGTTGTGTCCTGGAGGAAACTGGCCCTTTGTGTGGTGAGTGGTTTGAGGATGGTTCCTATGAGTCCTGATATTCCTTTAGTAAGAGTGCTGTGGCCACATATGATGGTTCTGCCTAGGTTCCCTTGTTTATGTATCTTGAGAAGTATATAGGAGGTCCTTGGGGTGCATTCATGGGGGGTGAGGTTGTAAAGTTTCTCTTGGAGTTGTTTGGGGAAAGATTTGATGATATCCTCAAATTCCTAGGTAAACTGTGGTGTGGGGTCTTCTTTGAGTTCTTTATACTGTAGAAGTTGGTGTCGGAGAATTGTTGGTTGGTCTTGTTAATAATTGAGGACTATGATGGCACCCCCTTTGTCTGCTGGTTTGATCACTATCTGGTGGTGAGATTTCAGGGACTGTATGGCTGTCCTCTCGGTGGTGAAGAGATTGTGGTGGATGTGATGTTTAAGGATTTTCCGGTCAGTTTTTTTCCTGAAGCAATCAATGTAATGATCAAGAGTGTGGTTTCATCTGCTATATGGTATCCAGTCAGATTTTTTTTTCCTTATGATTGTGAGTGGGGATGTGGTAATTGTGAGTGGTGTCATCATTTTTGTGAAAGATTCTTTGAGGCAGCGTCTGTGAAAGAATTCTTAAGAACAACAAGAACGGCCATACTGGGTCAGACCAATGGTCCATCCAGTCCAGTATCCTGTCTTCTGACAATAGCCAATGCCAGGTGCTCCAGAGGGAATGAAAAGAACAGGTAATCAGCAAATAATCCATCTCCTGTTGCCCATTCCCAGCTTCTGACAAACAGAGGCTAGGGACACCATCCTGGCCCATCATGGCTAATAGCCATTGATGGATCTATCCTCCATGAACTTATCTAGTTCTTTTTTGAACCCTGTTATAGTCTTGGCCTTCACAAGATCCTTTGGTTGAATGTGTGTTGTGTGAAGAAATACTTTATTTGTTTTAAACCTGCTGCCTATTAATTTCATTTGGTGACCCCTAGTTCTTGTGTTATGAGAAGGAGTAAATAAAACTTCTTTATTTACTTTCTCCACACCAATCATGATTTTATAGACCTCTATCATGTCCCCCCTTAGTTGTCTCTTTTCCAAACTAAAAAGTCCTAGTTTTATTAATCTCTCCTTATATGGAAGCTGTTCCATATCCCTAATCATTTTTGTTGCCCTCTTCTGTACCTTTTCCAATTCCAATGTGTCTTTTTTGAGATGGGGTGACCACATCTGCGCGCAGTATTCAAAATTTATTTATATTGAGGCAATACGATATTTTCTGTCTTATTATCTATCCTTTTCCTAATGTTTCCCAACATTCTGTGAGCTTTTTTGACTGCCACTGCACATTGAGACGATGTTTTCAAAGAACTATCCACAATGACACCAAAATCTCTTTCTTGAGTGGTAACAGCTAATTTAGACCCCGCCATTTTATATGTATAGTTGGGATTATGTTTTCCAATGTATATTACTTTGCATTTATCAACATTGAATTTCATCTGCCATTTTGTTACCCACTCACCCAGTTTTGTGAGATCTCTTTGTAACTCTTCGCAGTCTGCCTGGGACTTAACTATCTTGAGTAGTTTTGCATCATCTACAAATTTTGTCCCTCACTGTTTTTTCCAAATCATTTATGAATACGTTGAATAGGACTGGGCCCAGTAAAGACCCTTGGGGGACACCACTATTTACCTCTCTCTATTCTGAAAACTGACCATTTATTCCTACCCTTTGTTTCCTATCTTTTAACCAGTTACCGATCCATGAGAGGCCTTTCTCTCTTATCCCATGACTGCTTATTTGTTTAAGAGCCTTTGGTGAGGAGCCTTGTCAAGGGTTTTCTGAAAGTCCGAGTACACTATATCCACTGGATTACCCTTGTCCACATGCTTGTTGATCCTCTCAAAGAATCCTAATAGATCTCTGAGGCATGAGTTCCTTTTACAAAAGCAATGTTGACTCTTCTGCAACAAATCCTGTTCCTCTATGTATCTGATACTATAATTTAACCAGTTTTCCCGGCACTTAAGTCAGGATTATCAGCCTGTAATTACCAGAATCACCTCTGGAGCCTTTTTTAAAAATTAGTGTCACATTAGCTATCCTCCAGTCATCTGTTACAGTAGCTGATTTAAATGATAGGTTACATACCACAGTTAGTAGTCCTACAATTTCATATTTGAGTTCCTTCAATACTTTTGGATGCCACCTGGTCCTGATGACTTATTACTGTTTAATTTATCAATTTGTTCCCAAACCTCCTCCACTGATACTTCAATATGGGACAGTTCCTCAGATTTGTCACCTAAAAAGAATGGCTCAGGTGTAACGATTGATGCAAAGAATTCATTCAGCTTCTCCATAATGACCTTATCTTCATTGAGTGCTCTTTTAGCACCTCGATCATCAAGTGGCCCCTCTGGCTGTTTGGCTGGCTTCCTGCTTCTGATGTACTTAAAAAATGTTGCTGTTAGTTTTGAAGTCTTTGGCTAATTGCTCTTCAGATTCTTTTTTGGCCTGCCTAATTATATTTTTACACCCGAGTTAATGCAATGACTAAACAACTAGTTCTATTTATTAGATCCATTTATAAGGCACCCATCATTCTGGTATCAGGGTGCACTTTACATAGCATGGATTATGAGCCATTAACAATCCCCAATATAGGGCCATATGATGGAGTGGTTGTTAATTTTGTTATGCAGTCCTTACTCTGGCAAAGTCTAATTCAACTGAATGACAATGAGAACTAAGTAAAACAAACAAACAAACACAAACAAAAAGGTATCCGTTGCTTTATGGAACTCATGCTTTTTAGGACCTTATGAATTAAAATCACCAGCCACATAGTCTCATGGTTTTAAAGAACAGAAGACAGGGAAAAACTTGACTGCATGGAATTCCAGGGCCAACAGCTAGCTGAAAAGCTAGTACGAACAGGTGTGTCTTATAAGGTACTTTAAGGACCTGGATCCAGCAAAGCGCTTAAGAATGTGAGTTGTTCTTTTGACGTCAGTGGAACCACTTGCAGGCTTAAACTGAAGCATGCACTTTGCTGGATCTGGGCCTCATTGTGCCCAGGTTTTGGCTTAGGCCTACATCCAGCAGGAGTAGATCCCAGAGGTGGGAGCTGGCCATGGAGATCTTCCTGGAGCACCAGCTTCCATGAGCTTTCCTTTTGGGACAGGGTGATGGAGTACACCCAGTGATTGTAATTGTGGTGGTGGTGGATAAGAGGAGAAGAGGGAGGGCTAACCTCAGAGGGTGATGTACAGGGTGGTGGGAATTACATATTGGGAAGAGCGTAGTTGTAGCCCTGTCAGTCCCAGGATATTAGAGACACAAGAACATAAGAACATAAGAAAGGCCGTACTGGGTCAGACCAAAGGTCCATCTAGCCCAGTATCTGTCTACCGACAGTGGCCAATGCCAGGTGCCCCAGAGGGAGTGAACCTAACAGGCAATGATCAAGTGATCTCTCTCCTGCCATCCATCTCCATCCTCTGACGAACAGAGGCTAGGGACACCATTCTTACCCATCCTGGCTAATAGCCATTTATGGACTTAGCCACCATGAATTTATCCAGTCCCCTTTTAAACATTGTTATAGTCCTAGCCTTCACAACCTCCTCAGGTAAGGAGTTCCACAAGTTGACTGTGCGCTGCGTGAAGAAGAACTTCCTTTTATTTGTTTTAAACCTGCTGCCTATTAATTTCATTTGGTGACCCCTAGTTCTTGTATTATGGGAATAAGTAAATAACTTTTCCTTATCCACTTTCTCAACATCACTCATGATTTTATATACCTCTATCATGTCCCCCCTTAGTCTTCTCTTTTCCAAGC
>QXTE01000144.1:1884870-1930690 GCA_003942145.1 Platysternon megacephalum | reverse complement strand
TTGTTTTCCTTAACCAAAAGAAGGTTGAGGGGAGATATGATTGCTCTCTTTAAATATATCAGAGGGATCAATATCAGGGAGGGAGAGGAATTATTTCGGCTCAGTGCTAATGTGGATACGAGAACAAATGGATATAAATTGGCAGTTGGGAAGTTTAGGCTTGAAATTAGGCGAAGGTTTCTAACCGTCAGAGGAGTGAAATACTGGAATGGCCTGCCGAGGGACATAGTGGGGGCGAAAGACCTCTCCGGCTTTAAGACTAAGCTTGATAAGTTTATGGAGGGAATGGTTTGATAGGATAACTTGATTTACTCAATAGGTCAATAATGTGCCACCGCTGGTAGTTAGTACCGATGATAAATGTTGGGATATTGAAAGTCTTTTCCTAAGTGTCTGGATGGAGAATCTTGGCCGCATGCTCGGGGTTCAGCTGATCGCCATATTTGGGGTCGGGAAGGAATTTTCCTCCAGGGTAGATTGGCAGAGGCCCTGGAGGTTTTTCGCCTTCCTCCGCAGCATGGGGCAGGGGTCGCTTGCTAGAGGATTATCTGCTGCTTGAAGTCGTCAAATCATGATTTGGGGACTTCAACAGCTGAGTCAAGGGTGAGAGTTATTTCAGGAGTGGGTGGGTCAACTCTTGTGGCCTGCATCATGCAGGAGGTCAGACTAGATGATCATAATGGTCCCTTCTGATCTTAAGTTCTATGATTCTATGACTGTAATTGTGGTGGTGGTGGATAAGAGGAGAAGAGGGAGGGCTAACCTCAGAGGGTGATGTACAGAGTGGTGGGAATTACATATTGGGAAGAGCGTAGTTGTAGCCCTGTCAGTCCCAGGATATTAGAGACACAAGGTAGATGAGGTAATATATTTTATTGGACCAACTTCTGTTGGTGAGAGAGACCAGCTTTCAAACCACACAGCGCTCTCCTCCAGGTCTGGAAAAAGCACTCAGAGCTGAAGAAGAGCTCTCTGTGGCTCGAAAGCTTGTCTCTCTCACCAACAGAAGTTGGTCCAGTAAAAGATATGACCTCACCCGCCCTGGCTCTCTAGTATTGGGAGGAGGGTATATGAGAGTCCAAAGGAGTCTGAACTGGAATAATTTACAGAGGAAGGAAGTCTAAGGATGTGTGGAGTAAAGCAGAGGCCTACTTCACCATACGCCTGTTTGTGCCCTCCTGCTAATGCTTGTCCTGCTACAGCTCTCACTTCTCTCCCCGTAGTGGGTGAGTTACACCTGTGAGACCCAGACTGAGTTGGCCAAATTATAAAACCAGCTACGGTGTGAAAGGGAGTAAATTACACATTGGGAAGTGGGCGTGAGTCTCGGCAAGCCTGGCTTGGTTTAAATTTACATGTTGAAAGGGCTGGGAAAAGGTGTGAATTAAAGATAGTCTCTCCCAACCTAAACTTCCCTCTGAATATGACCCACTTTTCTAAAACTTGGGCTTAAGTCATTTCAGCCATTCTAGTTGGTGGCCAACATTTTGAACTTTACCTGGAAATGGATTTGCAGTGAGGGCAGGGTATGATCCACTGGGGAAATAGGCTTCCTCCATCTGCCTCACTCAGAAGGCAAGTATTGTAGCTACATTCTGCACTAGCCAAAGGTTTCAAAGGGCCATCAAGGCTAGTCCTAGGCAGGGGGTCTTGCAACAGCAAGTACCCAGCAATGGGATGTTCCTATTTTTATCAAGTATCAGAGGGGTCGCCGTGTTAGTCTGGATCTGTAAAAAGCAACAGAGAGTCCTGTGGCACCTTTAAGACTAACAGATGTATTGGAGCATAAGCTTTCGTAGGTGAATACCCACTTCGTCAGACGCATGTAATGGAAATTTCCAGAGGCAGGTATAAATATGCAGGCAAGAATCAGTCTGGAGATAACGAGGTTAGTTCAATCAGGGAGGGTGAGGTCCTCTGCTAGCAGTTGAGGTGTGAACACCTCCTCCCTTGGTGTGTGTGAATTATGATTTTTCAAACCCTCATAACTAGACCACATCAAAATGAATCTTCCCAGGGTTACTGAAAACCACTCTTCTCCGGAGGGCTATTTCCCTCCAAACTTCAGCTTCTTACCTCCACCTGCTCTGGAGCTTCAGCTGTTCAAAAAAGAAAACGCAAAATGTTGTTATAATGGGGAAAGTGCAGTTAAAACAAAAAAACAAACCCTCTCCTTGTTCTCCAAAGCATCTGACCCATTTCTTTCAGAACTTGTGAAAACATTCATTGGCCCGGAAAACTTCAGCTGTAGGGTGAAAGTTTTAGAAAGTTAGTTATGAACAACTGAAAGCAGGGAGTAGGAATGGAAACGCTTAGGTGACCTTAGCTATGGCTGCCACTATTACTACTGCTGTCATGAAGCTATAATGCAACGAAGCGCCTGTCAAATCAGTTGCATTAGGGATAAACATCGTGGTTGTTTAAATCCTGAAGTAAAATTCCCTCTTGATTAGTTTTTTGTCCTCAACGGCTGACACATCAAGGAACCATCCAGATGAACTCTTTACGGCAGTGCACAATCGGATTATGCCTGCCTGCCTCGTTTCTTTGGGAGTCCCTTCCGTTTGATTTCTGATGTGCTTGTGATCTCCTTTGTGCATAGACTGAGTGAGGAATACTCTTTCTTGACCTTTCAATTAGGAGAGATGCAGGCCCCTGATGGACCATCCTACACTAGTTGTGTTTATTTGAGTTCTGCTCAGGATGTTCTCTATTCCTGGGAAAGCAGCAAAGAATCCTGTGGCACCTTATAGACTAACAGACGTTTTGCAGCATGAGCTTTCGTGGGTGAATACCCACTTCTTCTATTCCTGGGCTGCCTGAAGCCCACAAGTTGTTGCCGTCACCCTCTTTCCCTCCATTTTGTTTGCTTAAGGCAAATGATGTTGCTGTGGAGTCATTACTGGCTGGCATTACCAGTGTCTCAATTAGTAAAGGGGGTGTATCTGCTTCCAGAAAGCATGCAGAGGTCCCTCCTCGCTCAGGGATCCATCAGCTGATGCCAAAATGCTTTCCCATTACCAGCCAGCCTCCATCTTCTCAAAGAGAAAGAGATTAGAAGGCCACCAACTCAATCCTGGCTTAAGACGTTGCTTTGGAGTGGAGACCTCACTTGTCAGAATTCAAATGATCTGCTCCTGGCTACAACTCTTGAGCAGTTCCACGCTGAGACCTCTCAGCGGGTTTTGATACATCAGCCATGGTATGATGCCTTGGCAAATAAGAGGCATTGCTGAGATGTCTGGAGCTGCTCTCTGAGATGGAAGCCAATCAATGGGGTTGGCCAACCATGTGTCAGCAATAAGGTATTTAAAATGTGATGTCCCTGAAAAACAGGTTTCCGTAGACATGAAACCTCTTGGGGCATGTCTACACAGCAGTTGGGAAGCATGCTCCCAGCTACAGCGTAGACACACCCTTGGGGAAATCATTTCTAAACAGAGTGTAGATTGTCATCAGCTACACTGTAGATCTCTGCCCTGTCCATAGCCCATGGTGACTGCACAACATCAACACACACCCTTCTCACTATGGGAGCCTTTATTCCCTTCTCCTCTGATCCCTTTCTCTCCCCCTTATAAATTGGATCCATTTGTTTGTATGTGTTTGTAAAATATCACCCTCTTAAGCTTGTTTTTATTAAATTATGTTACATGGGTATATTCTCTTGTATAGTACACAGGGAAATGGAAGCTATTATGTGTAATTAATAACATTTGTTATTAGTAATTATTAATATTTTAGTATTATTTTCCATTTAAAAGCTATAAAGAAAGCAATTGAACCAAATGACTAGTTACATTTTATAGTGATAGTAGGAAAAAAGTCCCCAAACCAGCTCTAGATCCAAAGGAACCAATAGGGTATAAAAGAAGAACACTTTCCGAACCCGAATGTGGAAGAAATATATCTGGCACTGGTTGGAGATATAGGAGCCAATGTTTGGAAATCAACAAGACTTGTGCTCCTGAGTCATTTGGGTGCTTTTGAAAATCTCACCCACATAGTTCAGTGGGTTTTGGCAAAGACCCCAAAGTTCCTAGCCTTTTGCCACATCCTTTGGTAGATCCTGCTTCCTTAGGAATTTCCTTTAACATCTCTGGAGTGTTCCAGGAGGAATTAACAGAGTTATTAGAAAGAAGAACTAGAACTGACGTCTTGATGTAATTCTTAAAGGAGGAAAATTTGTGATAACATTCAGTATGAAGGGAAAATGCCCTTTCACATTCAAGTGTGGAATTACACAAACGAGAGACAGAAATCCAGTACTGGGCTTACTTGCTTATACTGATTGCTCAGGTTTGAAATGTTCAGTATCTATCCTAACCGGGAAAGGAACTAGGACATCCTTGTTATGTCTGGCTGGATCACCTGACCTCTTTTAGTCTGAAAACAAAGACTTTTGTCTGATGGTTGACTCATATTCGGGCTAGTTTGACTCTTCTGTAAGATGCAAAACAATGATTCATCCCCTATCATGGAATCTGTCTATATTGGCAAGACGTGGATTTCCTGATTGGTGTTTTCAGATAGTACTGCAGAATGGGGTGTGCGTGGGACTTGTGAAGGGTGGAGCTCAGCATGTTATGAGTCCAAACTACCCAAAGTCAAATGAGTTGTTCAAGCTGTCAGAAACAGAGGCAAGAAAACAAAGAATAATAAGGAGGCTCCATATCTGGCTGTATCGACATGTAGAAGTGCTCTGAAAGGCTGATGAGGCTTTCCCAGTACAGTTAGCAGTGATTCTGCCAGCTGGGAGTGGATACACAAAAGCGGAGAGAAAATATCTATACATCTATAGTTCTCTATAGTTATAGACATATACACTGAGGCGGGTGGGGATGTGTGTAAAGTCTTTGAACCCGATCCTCATCTGGTGTGAATCAGCACAGCTTCTTTGTCTTCAGTGGAGCTGTATTGATTTACACCAGCTGAGGATCTGGACCTAACTTCTGCAGCAAGGCTCCCAGGCGTCTGTGCATCACGTCACTGCTGAATTTTGCATCAGCCTCAGACCGACTGAGGATGGAGGGGTTTATGGAATCTGATAAGAAAGCAAGTAATGCAATCCGTGCAATTTTCCCTGCACCATTTATTGTAGGGGCGGGAAGGGATAGCTCAGTGGTTTAAGCATTGGCCTCCTAAACCCAGGGTTGTGAGCTCAGTCCTTGAGGGGGCCATTTAGGGATCTGGGGCAGCAAAAAAAAAAATTAAAAAACTGTCAGTGAAGGTAGGGGACTGGACTTGATGACCTTTCAAGATCCCTTCCAGTTCTATGAGATAGGTATATATCCAATTTGATATATTCTGTGCTGACCCTGGGTTTTCAGTTTACGGCAGATTTTGCTAACAACAGTGCATAAATTCATGGTAGAAGGGGTCTAGGTGGGAACCAGGAGGTCTGGATAGCTACACAGGAGATAGTCGTGGCATTGGGGGTACTCGGAAGGAGTGGGGATGATTTAGGATTTGGACATCCCGGAGGAGATTGAGGGCTCTGGCAGCAGGGAGGGGATGTTTTTCTCTTTTCTCATTGGCAGGGGAAGAGATGATTTGACGTTTTGTGGAGGTATTAAATTCCTAGCTCCCTACCCCAGCAGCACTTGACAGCATCCAGCCAACGCATTGCTATTAGTCACTGTATTATTTGTGTTGCGTAGGTACCAAGAGATTGCACCCCAGACTGAAGCTCCACGGTGCAGGGCACTGTACAAACGCTTAGTAAGAGAGGCCCTGCCCTAGAGAGCTTACAGAGCGCCATTACACTCAACAAAGCTGGCTCAGCACCTCAGCTGCATGTTTCGTTGCTGATCCTGTTAGCAGAAACAGTTAACACGTGAAAGGTTTTCTTTCCAACCATAAGGGCAAGAAACATAATTAGGCAAACGTGAACGTTTAGTTTATAGGGCCAAATTCTGCCGCAGTGGGATGGCTCTGTGGGGGGGAAAAAAAATCTCTGGCGGCAGAATTGCAGGAAATGCAGCACCTTGCGGTATATGCAAATCCATCCTCCATCTAACCTGTGGTGATACCCAGGTGAGGACCGGCAGAGCTCCGTGGTGAAGTGCATTTAGCATACACCTTCAATTGCCTCACCTGTGCACTCATCCGTCTCCCACTGAACCACTTCTAACATTCCGACCCCCCTGAGCAACTTCAAGCAGCTGCCACTAACAAAATAAAACCAGTTAAAAAACCTGCCAGAAAGTGTTTTTCGTCTTTCCCCCAAATGTGCAGTTTTCATCTCAAAATTATGCTGGCTGAGTACAGGCAATATTCGGGCCTGCACCAGTGTCAGATTTAGTGTCTGAGAGCTCATGACAGTTCAGCTAGGAACAGGAGCTTTATATCCCTGAGTAGGAAGTTCCCCAGCTTTTCCGTGGGGCGCACAGCACTCGTTTCTAGATCGGAAAGGTTCCAAGGTATCAGCCCTTTAAATGTGCTTTTTGTTCGTTTTTTCCCTTCTCCCTTGGCCGGCTGCACAGTTAGACATGGTTCCAAGCCAGCCTGGCTTGAAAGGCGAAAAGATATGAAAAATCTTGAATAATACAGTTTGAAAACTCTGTGAAGCATTTGTAAAGCAGTTTTTCTGTAATACATGGGGTGAATACATAGTGGGATGAAGGCTTTATTGGTACTCACTTGTGTGATGACCTGCATAGGTGAATCGAGATGCTGGATTTATGGCTTATACAACCATCTATAACCAACTAACACCCCCACCCCAAAAAAACTGTCTATCCCCCCTCCTTCCTTTCCCCCCCATATGACGTGAGGGGTAGTAACAGGCCACTTCACCTAAATGGGCCCTTGAAATATGTGTTAACTGCTTATGCTAAACAATCTGTTCCACCTTGCATTTTGCTGTGATGCTGGGCATACCTTTCCCAGCCCTGAAGAAGAGCTGTGTGTGGCTCGAAAGCGTGTCTCTCTCACCAACAGAAGTTGGTTCAATAAAAAACATTACCTCACCCACTTTGTGTTTCTGATATCCTGGGACCAACACGGCTACAACGGCACTGCACAGCTAACCGATGGCGGTGCCACTTCTGAGTAATGCAGCGATCCTGAACTCATGCTGATCAAACTTTGTATCCGGCCACATCGTAAGATGCCCGCTCTCTCTCTTTCTCGGGCTGATCCTACACTACTGCCCCTTTCAACCCACCAGGGCCCAAATGTAGGATGCAATGTGTGACAAACAGCAACAAACATCACATTTTGTGGGATTGTTTCCTTTAGTGTAAATAAACCTCTGATGTAAATAGTGTTTGACAATAAAAATGAAAGGGTAGTAGGTTGGTGTGGAAGGCAGGGACATTGTGTGTGGGGCGGGCGTCTGACTGAAATCAATGGGACTTTGGCCACTGATTTCAGTGGGAGCTGGAGAGGCTGTTCTTTCAGGGCAGTCACTTGTGTGTGTCATTTTTTGTTTTAAATGGCTGATTATAGCAGCTTTATGGGTATTGGGAGATTATACACTTGTTTTACAAACAAAACAATGAGTTATCAAAACATTGCTTTACCAAGACATAGCAGGTTATCACCTTCATCACTTTCCTTGTACTCCTCTTCCTTACCACTTCTCTGTTACCTTTTCTCATATAAGCTTTTTGAAGCAAGGACCGTGTATTCTTTTACGTTTGGAAACTCACCTAACCCTTTTCATGTGACCGAGGACACAGCCAGGTGGGAGGTCATTGCTTCCGTTCTTGAAATTCTTCTTCGTTTCGTTACCATAGCCGATAATATCTGGCGCCCGCTCGTGGTTGGGCATGGCGTAGCAGCTCTCCTTCCACTGCGGTCTCCTGCTGGGGGCTGCTCCACCTCTGCGGAGGACTGCTTCTTCCTTGTGAGTTGGTCCTCTGGCCAGATCATTTCCAAGTCTCTACCCTTCCAGAGTAGTCCTCGTCTGGTCCTCTCTTCCCTCAGGGAGCAGCCCGCAGGCAGTGCTTGTCGGGGAAGCTCCTCTATTAGCCCTAGAATGCCTTTTCCCCTCTGAGCTGAGAAGGGGTTACCTCAGGCCAGCTAGGGACACCTGAGTCCAACTAAGGGCTGCCTGTTACCTTTAAAACATCTGTCTTGTGGTGAGAGAGGTGGAGAGGTGAGGGACAAGCTGCAGCAGGGAGAAGAGGCTTCTCCTGCGGGGGAAGGCTGCTCTCCTCCCTTTAGAGGAAACAGCGGAACTAAGGACTGGCACCCAGAGGCCAGCGTAATAGGACGACACCCCAGAAAAGGAGCAGGGAAAGAGATTCCCTTGTTGTGTTCCAAGTTTGTTTCTTTGTTTGGCTGAAGAGTACAACTTGGGCCTACCCCGAGGCCCCCCGGGTACACACTGGAAAATAAAAACCGAGCGAGGAATAAAAAGTCTCCGGAGTGGGACTGAATTATTCCAGGCCCCCTGTCCCGAGGGGGAGCGTTGAGCAAGGGTCAGGTAAGCACAGTTCAGTCCTTGTAAAGGCACTCTGTATGGCGAACTGTTCTTAGGAGGCAAAGCTTGCGAGGATTGTGTTTGATGTAGGAGAGACTTGCATGTACCTAAGAGCCAGGGGAGAGCAGTGGGATGCTGTTGCAATCACTGGGGATTTTTAAATCAAGGTTGGATGTTTTTCTAGAAGATCTGCTCTAGTCCAATCAGGAATTGGTTCCGGGAAGTCCCGTGGCCTGTGTTTTATGGGAAGGCAGATTAGATGATCGGAATGCTTGCTTCTGGTTTTTTAATCTATGAATTTGTGAATTATTATATGAGGAGGCAGCAGCCCTGTCGCTGGATACTGTTATAATAGAGTGCCTTGTAAACACACACACTCCGTTTACACTGAGTATTTTTAACCGTTTTTTTTTTCCCCCTTTCTTTCAACAGATAGACAAGACATTTCAGAGTTCCATTTTAAGAAAAAAATATATCAGGTCACGTGTTATCAGACTGAGGTATGTAAGATTACAGCCAGGAAATCCAGGAGAAGATATAATGCAGTGTTCACCCCGCCCCAACATCCTGTTCCAGTGCAGACTATAGCCAGTCGTGGGGCCCCCAAATCCTACAGCGATTGCTGTTGCTTGCTGAGGGCTCCAGTGGGACTCCTTGCTGGTGCAGGGGTCTGGCCACACAGAGCTCACTGCAGGACTGTGGCCTTAGGCATTATGGAGAACAGTCTGTCTAGCTCAGGGGTCGGCAACCTTTCAGAAGTGGTGTGCCGAGTCTTCATTTATTCACTCTAATTTAAGGTTTCGCATGCCGGTAATACATTTGAACGTTTTTAGAAGGTCTCTTTCTATAAGTCTATAATATATAACTAAACTATTGTTGTATGTAAAGTAAATAAGGTTTTTAAAATGTTTAAGATTAAATTAAAACGCAGAGCCCCTCAGACCGGTGGCCAGGACCTGGGCAGTGTGAGTGCCACTGAAAATCAGCTCGCGTGCCGCCTTCAGCACGCGTGCCATAGGTTGCCTACCCCTGGTCTAGCTGATAGTCCACCATCACTATGTCCCGGCGTTTCCAAGCATACGATCTGAGTTGCTGGAGGAATTGGAGGGATAATGCTTACACCTCTGAAAGCGCAGTTCATGATGGCCTTTTGATCTTCAGTGAAACAAGGCAGGAACGTACTCTGCTAACCACTAAACCTCATTTGAATTGGTTGGTTGTGGCCTGTAGATGACGGAGAAGATGGGTGAAACTCCTGCACACCAAAACTAGGTGCATTGCTGTGCTGGGGTCTGTAGTAGGCACTAGCTGATACTGCAGGCACACCGCTGAGCTGTCCAAAACTGAAAGGAAGAGAGTCAAGCCTTTGTTCCTTCATTAGAATGTAGAATTTTATTTTTCATTTTCAGTTCTCTCCTTAAAGTGCACCATAAAGTCTAGGCGCCCGCACAGTAACAATATTACATTCACTCATATGTACTAAACCCCCAAGACGAACCAAAACTACTTCATGATCGTATTGCTGCGGATGGATCCTTCCTTATATCTCCAGTTTTTGTTACCATTCTGCCTCAGGCCTCGATCCAGGAGACTGCATCAGCGCTTTGAACTCCAGTACTAGTTTAGCTGTTTAGCCTGTAGGTTCTTTGGGGCAGGGCAGTCGTTTGTAATTTGGCCAGGAAGTGACATGCCTCTCTGTGGTGCACTATAAATCATAGCAATGCGAATGACTTACCAAGACAGGTGACACATCTTTGGCTCTGGATCTTTTAATGTACGTTTCCTGGGGCGTGAGGAGAAGCTGATTGTAGCTATCTCAGTGACTGGAGAGGTGTGCCTGAAAGAATTGACCATCATTTCTGTACGGTGCAGCACAGGAAGTGGGGGTGGAGGGTGAGGCAGGAAGAGGGAAAATGCAATGTGACACGTGTGATAAGATAAGATCATCACTTGATGATGATGATAACCCTGAGGCTGATGCTAAACAAAACAGCCTGCTGGAGAGGACATTTATGGCTACGGGGTCTAGATTGGGGCAGGGATCGTGTGACTGTAAAATGCCTGGTGCCTTTTGAGTGGCTACTGCAGTATGAAGTAATGGGTCTCTCCATTGCCCAGCATCAGCAGATAACAGGAAAACCCAATTTGGGTTTTGAGAAGTGTTCTACTTGCTGCGGATTGTCACCATGAGGCTGATTCGGTGAATTCTGTATAAGCCGTTTGCATCCGTGTTTTTTTTTTTAATGTATTTCCCTTTTCTGTCAATTATTTATTTATATTAAAGTAGCACCTCGAAGCCCTCGTCCTGGACCAAGACCTCATTGTGCTAGGCACCGTGATGGGCAAGATATCACAGAATTATCAGACGCTCTCTCTTTTCCAATCAGCTTCTCCTTGCAGTCTGAGTCCCCAGTGATACTAAAACACAAAGCGTATGACATCACAATTCATGCACAGAATCCAATGCGAAGTCACTGATGTCACCAGCTGTGGGTTGTGTCATCACTTAATGAATTGGGCAGGCAGAAGCGGCTGAGTGGAAAGGAGAGATTCTCTTTACACACCCTCTCTTAATTGGTCAGCAGTCATGGGAAAGTATATACACAAAGAGCGTACTGGATTAGACCTATGCGGTAGGTAGTTCAATCCTCTGCCTCTGGCAATGGCTAGTACCTGATGCTGCCGAGAAAGTGATAAATAAATAATGATAATGAACAAATTCAGTCCTAGTTATAACTTTCCTACTTTCAATGGGATTCTTTGGTGTGAATTTAGCCTTTACCGTTGTTCATATGTGGAGGCGTTTCTTCCTAATCCTCTGAAGGGATGAGATTATACCCTGGGGATTAAGTTTTGAGTACCTCCAGTAGCGGCGCCAGCTTTGCCGGCGCCCTCGGTGGCGGAAGGTCCCGCCCCCGAAATCCCGCCCCCAACAGCAGCGGCGGAAGGTCCCACCCCCAAATTTCTATGGGCGGTGGGGGCGCAGGCGCCCCCCAAATAGCAGCACCCTAGGCGACCGCCTAGGTCGCCTAATGGGAGCACCAGCCCTGAGTACCTCACCCAGTTAGCTAGTTTCCACACTTACAAAGATCATGGACATATCAGTTCAAAATTATCCTAGTCATTCTAAAATCTAGCCACGGTATTAGTCTGGCAGCACACTGAAATTATTAAAGGTCATTGCAGGTTATAGAGGTGTCTGTATCCACTCGCTCTTTTTAATGATACGGTTATGTTGTTAAAATCCCCTTTGGGGGAGTTGGGGGAGCTTTTCAGCTGTAACTAAAGTGGACCCCTCTCCAGGATTCCCATGCAGAGACACTGAATTCAGCTTTATCTCCATCCAAGTCTGGAGTGGCAGAATGCTTTTAGTCAGCTCCTCCCCTTCCCCCCAGGTTTCCCCTTTGCTAAGGCCTGTAGATTCCTTTATTTGTTCATTACTGAGGCCCAAACTTTCGAAGCTGGGTGCCTAAAATTAGGCCCCTAATACCATATCTAGGCTGCTGGCACCTACACTAATTGTCTGATGTTTTCAGAATTGCTGAGCCTCCACCCATTGAAATCGAGGGGAGCTGCAGGTGACCAGGTTATTTGGGTGCCCAGTACAGAATGAGTGACCCATCTCTAGGCACCCAGGGTTGAGAATGTTGGCCTGGCTGCCCATTCATAGGAAGTGTCGCTTCTCCCCGGGTGTAGCTTTCTTGCATAAATCTGCTCAGTCACAATGTCCTGGCATCTGCTCAGATGTTTCAGCACTTCCCTCTCTCTCTTTACACAACCTATGGCAATCCACATAATCCCTTAAATTAATCTGAAATCACTGTAGGATCGAATGAAAAACCAGGAAGTGTAGGAAGAGCGAAGCAGATAAGTCACTTACCTCTGTCTTGTTGATTTGCAGCCCCGACACTGGTGGAGTGGTGGCACAGGTTGTGCTCACGTTCCTTTTCTCCGCCACTGATGACAAAGCAGCATTTCTGGGAAAAATCGATAGTGTCCTACAGAAGAAACTGAATAAATATTCTGGGCCTGTGCGAATAGATCTTGCATCTTCCACCATCTCAGGTAAGTGTCTCATGGCTCTGTTTTGCTCTTGGTTTGTTCTTTGTGCTTTGCCTCTCTTTGTATAATGCACATTATTTTGCATTGTAAATGTGAGTTGTTTCCTTTGTACATCTGTTCTCAGTGGCACTCTGGGTGAAAGTCATCCCTGTGCCTAGGGCTAGCATAAAGTCTGTGTGCCCTTAAGCCTTCTTAGTAGTGCTTAAGGGGGCCTTCAGTGGGCCATAGGCTTTGTGCTGGCCTTTTCTGCACAAGGAGGATGAATTTCACCCCTTGGGCAATGCTGGTAGCTGTGGGAATGGACAGCCCTAGTTAGGGTGAGCAGATGATGGGAAGAAAATATTGGGACACATGGGGGGGGGGGAGGCTGAGAAAAAAAAAAAAAAAAGAGCGAGGCCCGCCCCGGCGGAGGAGAAGAAGAAAAGAAAAGAAAAGAAAAAACAAGCCGAGCGAGTCCTGCCCGGGCTGAGGAGAAGAAAAAAAGAAAAGAAAAAAAAAGCCGAGCGAGGCCTGCCCCGGCTGAGGAGAAGAGAGAAAAAAAAAAAAAAGCCGAGCGAGTCCTGCCCCGGCTGAGGAGAAGAAGAAAAGAAAAGAAAAGAAAAAAAAAGCCGAGCAAGTCCTGCCCTGGCTGAGGAGAAGAAGAAAAGAAAAGAAAAAAAAAGCCGAGCGAGTCCTGCCCCGGCTGAGGAGAAAAAAACAAAAAAACCCCACAGTGCTGCCGGTGGATATCGGGACAAAATGCGTCCCGACCGAAGATCAGTCGGGACGCGGGACAGACACCGAAATATTGGGACGGTCCCGATAAAATCGGGACGTCTGGTCACCCTAGCCCTAGTTGGTACTGCTGAACTGCAGCAGGCAGCAACACAAATAAGCGCGCTCCTTGGCTTCCAGGGCTCTTTGCTTCTTCCCTTAACCGTACAAACTTGACACCGTGGGAGCATCTGAAAACACATTCCAGCTGTGTCACCGTGTATGTGTCAGGTTCTAAAACATCCTTCCTGACCTCCTTGACGTCTGTTTGGGGTTTTTTTGGTGAGTTTACCATCATTCCCCCATCAAACACAGTGAATGTTTCCATTTATTTTAAAAGTTTCAGCACTATAATTTTGGTACGGTAAATATTACAAACTGTCACTTTAAGGATCAATTCTCTACCTCATCTTGCTCCCTCTGTGTGCTGCTGCCCAGTTAGGGAACTTAAAGGCAGACTTACGGCCTTTGTTTTGCATATGAATCAGGCGAGCTTCACTTATTCTCTCTTCCTTTGGAGGCGGGGGTTGGCTTAAACTATCCAAGGGTAAATAGCTGGACAGAAAGAAGTAAATACCGGCACCTTGCAGCATTGCAGGCTTTCCTCTTGCTCCACCCCTGAGATGATATAATACACACCTGGGCGTTGTATTACCCTGGTTTTCCGTAACAGTGTATTTAGACTATCTGATGCAGATAAGTGCAGGCCAGACAGATATGTTGAAATTTCAAGATCAGTGCTGACTGCAGGAGCATTTGGTCAGACTCCATGTTTGCTAGATCCAGGGTTTCTCCCAGTCACAGATGACTGCAAGCTGCCTCTCCTTCCTTCTTTCAGCTCTTGTATGGGCTGCCTTGCAGGAATGGAGTAAGACCCAAATGTGAGCTGGCTCATGCCAAGTGTTTCCTCAGGAACGAGCCATTTGTAACCTGTGATGTGGAGAAGGGGAAGACTCCACTGGTTAAAAATCAGACCGATCACCCCCAGCCAATGAGCTTTGTAGCAAAAGTTCTGCTTTGTATTATTATTTATTATTGTTCATATTCCAGCAATGCCTACAGATCCCATTCAGTGATCAGGGCTACATTGTGCTAGAACGTGTATTAAAAAACAACAACCTCAAAGTCCCTGACCCAGAAAACTCACCGTCTGGGATTTCAACCGTATGCAGCAGGTGAACAATGCGACAGATGGTGGTGGAAGGGGATGAGGGCGGACAAGGTAACAGGAGAGAGAGAGAGATTTGCATAAATTAGAAGTCACAATGGTCTCCGCAGTTGCGGGAGGCTGCCAGCCTAACTGACGGCGGGGAGGATCATTTGCAGGTTTAAGGCCAGGGCCGGCCCACAACATTTTGGCACCTGAGGGGGAAGCTCAAATGACACCCCCATGCCCCCTCGCTTGGGCCAAAGCTTTGAAAGGTCTCAATTCTGCCTCCTTCCTCTTCTACTCCTCTCATGCTACTGCTCCGCTACCTACCCCAATAAAGGAGAACTAACAACTTCAAATGCCTTGTTCAAAAATGTTAAGTAACACTTAACTTTCAAACGCCTGAACAGCAAATGTAACTTTTCTTGTCTGCATAGTAAACACTGGCATTTTTATCTGTTTGAATAATCAAAGTGGTGCTTTCCGTGCCTTCTTGGTTGCAAAGATTTGAACTGCTTCCTGCTGAAGGGCCACAGTCTGGGCCAGCTCATGCTCTATTGAGATGGTTGCAAGGCCAACCAGCCTCTCCTGTGTCATTGTGGAGCGTAGATGTGTTTTTATTAACTTCAGCTTGGACAAGCTGCGTTCTCCACTGGCAACTGTTACAGGAAGTGTTAGAAGCATGCGCAGAGCAACAAAAGCATTTGGAAAGAGGGTGGTCATCTTATTTGTGCACATATATTCCAGAACAGCCTTTGGAGTTCATCCTGCTGAAATGTATCTTGAAAGGGCTTTCGGTTCATCACCTAAATCACTCGCATCAATATCGCGCATGTCATCATGTGTCAACACTGTCTCTAGTGCCCTGCATTCAGTAGCGGCGCCAGCTTTGCCGGTGCCCTAGGCGGCGGAAGGTCCCGCCCCCGAAATCCCGCCCCCAACAGCGGCGGCGGAAGGTCCCGCCCCCAAATTTCTACGGGCGGCGGGGGCGCAGGCGCCCCCAAAATAGCAGCGCCCTAGGCAACCGCCTAGGTCGCCTAATGGGAGCGCCGGCCCTGCCTGCATTGCTGGTGTAGGTCTTCAGGTATAGTGAGGAGTTTTGGAATATCAGACAACATCCCAAATATACTGCTGTGTTCCTTGAGCTGCATGAAACGTTCTTCAACTGACTGTATTGCACAATCTAGCACCTGGTTAAAGAATTCAACTTAGAATTGTTGTTTGGGGTCTCTTATGGGATTATCCCGTGCCTCGTAATCAAAATGTCTTCTTCTTCGGTGACTCTTGTATTCTTGAATGGGTGGGAAAATAGCTTCGGTGTGAAGTTCCTCTGCCAACTTCTGTGCACTCTTCAGAACGTTTTCAAATCCCTCATCTGACCGGTAAGACTATAGGTATGACTTTGCTTTGTCCAGTTGTTCCATTGCTCCAGATATATCAAGGTCAACACCTTGGAGTCTCTTGCTTACAACATTTATTTCAAACAGTATGTCAGGCCACAACACTAAGCCACACAGAAATTTGAAGTTATGTATGTTTCTGGTGATTCCATTTCCCTCTGCCACTGTTCTCCCACGAACAGTTCCTGTCATAGCATTATCCTCCATAATGGCAACTATAGCATCATCTATCTTCTCAATTTGGTGTTTGATAGGCTTTATCGCCTCCACTCGACTTTCCCATCATGTGGCACTTAGTGGTTTCAGTGTCAGAAAGGATGTTCCCAGATGTTGCTTCAAAATTTGCCATCAATGAGTTGATGCAGAGAAAAATACATAGATACTTTGAATTACATTAAAAAATTCAGCAGCCTCACTAGAAGCTGATGCTGCATCACTGACCACCAAGTTCAATGAATGAGAACTGCATGGGACAAAAAAAGCTCGAGGGTTTAACTCTCGGATCTGTGTCTGCACTCCTCTGTTCTTTCCTCTCATGTTGGCACCATTATCGTAGCCCTGACCTCTCATGTCAGCTATCGCAATTCCCGTATCTTCCAGCTTTTTAAGAAGCACATTTGTCATACCAGCTCCTGTAGTATCATCAATGTCAATAAATTCTAGAAAATGCTCTCTGACAGTCACCATTGCAGGGACATTTTCACTAGGTTCTGTTGTTGTTACAAAACGCACCATTAAAGTCATTTGTTCCGTATGGCTGATGTCAGGTGTGCAGTCCAGAATAACAGAGTAATATCTTGCTGACTTCAGATCTGCCACAATCTTCTGTTTGACTTTTGTTGCCAGTAACTGTATGATCTCATTTTGAATTGTTTTTCCAAGGTAGTGGTGTGTGTACATTTCTTGGGTGGTGACTCTTCTTAGATGCTCCTGGAGTACAGCATCAAACTCAGCCATCAGCTCCACAATTTTAAGGAAGTTTCCATTGTTTGGCACATACAGCTGATCTGAAGTGCCACGCAGTGCTAGGTTTTGGGTAGCAAGCATTCTCACAATGGCAATGAGCCTTTTCAGAACATTTTGCCAGTAAAGAGACTCTGATGCAATCTTCTCTTGATGCTGATCATCTATGGTGGCCTTTAACCTTAGTCTCATCTCAAGCTCTTTCCACCTATGGAATGCTCTCTGGTGATTTGCTGCCTTCTCATGGCATGCCAGATTTCTAGCCAGATTTTTCCAGTCCTTTGTTCCTGTAGAACCCAATGTGGCTGGAACATTAGACTGGAAGAGTTTGCAACAAAAACAGTATGCAGCATTCTGGGTTTTTGAGTACATAAGCCATGGCCTCTCCACTTTGTCACCATTGGGGATTTCACGCCAGTAATGTGTTGGATGGAAACTTCTATTTTCATTGTCTTTGGGGAATATGAAGTTTTTCACTTGCTGTGGCTCATGCAGTACAAGGAAGTCCCTCAGGCTACTGCTCAAGTGGGTCCACAGTCCTGGATCATCTAGACTTAAGGAACTAAACTCAGCAGCAGCTGTTTCTTGCGCCTCCACCACACTCTTCTCTGATCTACACTTTTCTTCAGGAATGTGCATGGTTACATCCACTTGAGATGGAGATATGGATGCTGCAGTAGCTGCCAGGTCACCTGCACTCTGACTAACTGGAAGATCAGGCATCTCCTCACCACTCACATCCTCACTGGGGCTGGAAGGCTCACTGTGAACATTTGTGTCTATGTATCTCAGGAGAGCTCCTTCCTGCTTAGATAGAAAAGCTTCCTTTGCTTGCTTTCTTTTTCTGAATGCTGCCCCAGAGGGGCGTTTTCTTCTTTCACTCATGACTGATATTCTGTGCCAGCTATAGTGGCTCTCAACACTTTATTGAAGGGGACAAATAAGCAGGCTGGTAGCAGGGCCTGAGTGAGGGAAGATATCAGAGTCTTAAGGGCCTAACTGGCTCCTACTACTTCAGTTGACGGCCTGTTCTCCTCAAGTGGGTTCAGGGAAGCAGCAGGAAACAGGAAGCTCCTGGAAAAACTGGTGTGAATCAGTCCAGGCTCCTGGGGGTGCTAGAAAGGTACATAAGAGGCTCCTCCCCCTCTCTCTCCCTGCAGCTCCTGCTGCTTTCTGTTATTCCCTCTCACCTTTTCTCCTGCCTGCCTGTTATTAGGCTGACCAGACGTCCCGATTTTATCGGGACCGTCCTGATATTTCGGTCTCTGTCCCGCGTCCTGACCATCCGCAGGCAGCACTTTTTTTTTTTTTTTTTTTTTTTCCCTCTCAGCCGGGACTCGCTCGGCTTTTTTTTTTTTTTTTCTTCTCTCAGCCGGGACTTGCTCGGCACTTTTTTTTTTTTTTCTCAGCACCCTCCCCCCATGTGTCCCGATATTTTATTCTCCTCATCTGGTCACCCTGCCTGTTATGTCTCTTGTGCCCTCCTTCCTCCAGCACAGCACTCCACCATCTCTGTGCATCTAGAGCAGAGAGAATACATACGCACCAGCAGCAGACACAATTTTCCACACTCTGGGTCCTAGCGGCGCCCCCCCACAGTCTGGCACCTGAGGCGGCCGCCTCAGTTCGCCTCATGGTAAGGTCAGCCCTGTTTAAGGCAGAGGTAGGTTCTAAGGAGGGATTTTAGACGAGCACAGGGTGCTGGCTTTGTGAATTTTGATAGGGAGTTCTCACACTTCAGGAGCAGCAGAGGGGAAAACACAGTAGTTGCCTGATCAGCTGCGTGTAATCAGAATCTAGTAAATGATGGGAATGAGATAAAATGATGGAAAAGCTTTGTTTTTCTAACTGACAGATGCATCGTGGCCAGGACTGTTAAGATACTATAATTGCTTACAGTAACTCACTAGTTAAATGGAATCAGATTGTTCATTAAATACTCAATTACAGTAAGATGATTTCTCAGAATAGGTTTTATAAAGTTATCTGATTACTTATAGGACTGAGAAGTACTGCGGATAATCTTTGAGTTGCTTTTTCTTGTCTACCCTGATCTGAGTGTAAAACAGTGATCATAGAATTACAGAATATCAGGGTTGGAAGGGACCTCAGGAGGTCATCTAGTCCAACCCCCTGCTCAAAGCAGGACCAATCCCCAGACAGATTTTTGCCCCAGATCCCTACATGGCCCCCTCAAGGATTGAACTCACAACCCTGGGTTTAGCAGGCCAATGCTCAAACCGCTGAGCTTGACAGCATAGTTCTAGTACTCCGTACAAAGACAATGTAAACATAAAACAATACCCTGCTCTTTCTGGGAAAGAATAATAAGAGATTCCATTTGGGATCCACGCCTTGGCAAGTAAATCGATTTTAAGCCGTTCTACTTCTAACAATCCTGACAGTGGTCACATTTATAGTATTACTTTAGAGTGACAGATGGACTTATCCAAGCCCTCCAGACCTGAGTATGCCTGTGCTTTGCAGGGAGCTGGGTGATCTGGAACGTGCGCACCCCGATCCAAAATGTCATGTTTTGGCATTATCCCTGCAACAGGCAGAAGTGAAATCCTTCAACTGAACTCTGGGGTGTCTGGGAGTCCCGAAGAGAATCTCTGGTTTGCAGTTCAGGCCTAACTCTATTCCGAACAACACATAACACAAAGTGCCCTATCCAGCATCAACCTGTAGAACGAAAAGGACAAGTAAATTCTGAGGGCACCAAGCTTTTGCCCAGGTTATGAGGTAACCTTACCAACTTCTGCCTCATTCCATCTTGTTTCTTGTGGTCCTTACAAAACATAAGGGTATTCCTAAGCATATTCTTAATAGCTTCTTAAAGCCAGCATAGACCCTTTCACTGTATGTCATTTACCAAAAGCCTGTGGATTTGTGCCATAATATATAAAAAAGCATCACTAACTGGTTGAACCCTTATTGAAAATCCAGGTCAGGTACTCATTTGCATGGCACGCTAGGAGGTTCCGATAGGGAGAATGAGTAAACCTTCCTCCTAGTATCTAATCAACTTGTTGTTCAACACCATGTCTCAACTTGTCCTTGGTTCAAAACTAGTGATGCTGGGGAGAAGCTGGAACAAACTACCCAGGAGTCTGGTGCACCATCTGTTATCTGGCAGCCATGATCAAGGGCAGCTTTGCAAAGCTGGTGTGAAAATTCACCAGCTCAGGCATAATGTTTTGTTTGCCCACCCATACCAGAGTGGTGGAGACAGATATGTTGGGAAGACTGATGATATTTTACTAGTCCATTTAAAACAAAAACACCTTGCACCAAGCAAGTCGGGAAATAGGAATTTTGCAAAGCTGAAAAAAGGGACGAATACACCAAGTGTCTACATTTTGTCTCATAATTACACACTGGAAAGGAAATAGTATTTACAGAGAAATCTGCAGAAATACATTAGTTTTGGTGGATAATATACTGAAGATACTGCAGTTATACTTAATAATTTGTAATTGTATTTAATATTTCTGCAGCAGAGAGATAATGGTGTCTTCATACACCAGACACAGTAGAAAATACAGAGATGTCTGGAATCTCTCATCCGCTTCTGTGAGCTCCTGGGAGATATTCCAAAGCTTCCTGTCTCTTCTCGGTACTATGCCTTTTTCTACAGATGCAGCTGGAAGCCAGTCAAGCCCGTATTCTTTTGTGGGCTCCAGGTAGGCCTCAGTAGCTCATAATACAAGTTCTCCTGGAAGAGGAAGCAACCTAAGTCCCATTTTCACCAGATAACAAGTAAGGCAGCAGGAAGGGAAGCTGCAACTTGTGGCCTAACTCTGGTGCTGAGATATAGCAGTGATCGGTGCCGTAGAAACACCTGAGATAATAGATTCATTCTTCTACTGACACTTGGTGTGGAGAGAGATGTGAATCATGGCCCAATTTCTTCTTCCTTTACAGAACTGGCACCAGAAGAGAAGGCACATACATGGCCTAATTTCTTTCCCTTCCTCCCACCCTTTCTCAATCAGCAGGATTAGAAGGGGAAGCAATTCACAGCCTGATCCCCTCCCCGCTCCAGCAAGGGGACCAAAAAGGAAGGCAATTGCCAACCCATTTCCCCCTCTCTGCCAGCTTGCAGGCCTTGCCAAGTGCAAAGTTGGCTATTTGCTTCTGTCTGGAAAAAAGAAACTAGCTGCAAGATCGTTGGCGCCACACCAAAGTAAGCAGAACGTATTCTCATCTGTCCCAGAGCCAGAGGTTTTGACCATGAACAACATGAGTCACAAATTGGTTTCATATAAGAAGACATCTATTATTATTTTTATTTATTTATCTACCACCCAAAACTTGCTAGACGCTTTACAAGCACAGAGACCAGCATCTAGGAGATAGATGTTCTCACTTGTCTAGATCGGAGCCTCCTTCGTTGCCATGCAGATGAGTATCTGACCTGGATTTTTGCTGAATGCTTCATTGGGTTGTCTCTCAAATAGTGTATTTGGCGGCCTGCGTATTTCCCCATAAGAATTAATGTAAATGGGGGGGGGGGTTAGGTTCCAGGGAAATTTTTTTCACCGTGCTAGTGTGTATATATATACACACACACACACACACACACACACACTATAAGTTTTAAACAAACAATTTAATACTGTACACAGCAATGATGATTGTGAAGCTTGATTGAGGTGGTGAAGTCAGAGGGTGGGATATTTTCCAGGGAATGCCTTACTGCTAAATGATGAACTAGTACTCGGCTAAGCACTCAACAACACATTGTTGTTAATGTAGCCTCACACTCTACAAGGCAGCACAAATGGAGGGAGGGGAGACAGCAGGGCAGGTGTGTGAGAGCGAGAGATGCGCATTGCCCCTTTAAGTATGCTGACACCACTCTAAGTACATTGCCTTTTTAAGGAGATCAGCAAGTTGAGACCGCAGCTGCTGCCAGCAAGCTCCCTCCCTCCTGAGCCCTGTTATGTCCCCACCCGCTCTATGGAGATGGGGTAAGCGGGGGGCAGGAGCAGGGGGGAGGGGGGATACCCTGACATTAGCACCCCTCTTCCCCTCTCCTCCCCCCCTCCGCACAGCAAGCAGGAGTCTCGGGGAGCAGCTCCAAGGCAGAGGGCAGGAGAAGCACATGGCAGTGGGGGAGGGACACAGCTGAACTGCTGGCAATTGCTAGCCTGCTGGGTGGCTGCCGCACAGGGAACTTAGGGGAGCAGGGAGCTGATAGGGGGGCTGCCGGTCCACCCTGGTTCCAAACCTCCACCAGCTCCCTCCAACGGGCTGCTCTTCCTGCAAGCAGTGGACAAAGCAGGCGGCTGCCAAACAACCTTATAAGGGAGCATTGCGCAACTGTAAACGAGCATGTTCTCTAATTGATCAGCAACGTAACAACGTTAACCGGGACGACTTTAAGTGAGGAGTTACCGTACACAGTGTTGTTGTAATCATGTCGATCCCGAGATATTAGGAGACAGTGGTTTGGCCTTGGCCCAAGAAGACAAGACAGAACAGCACAGTTGGCACTAATTGCTAGCCTGACCAATGAGGTTATGGAATAAATAAGCACCCCTTAGAGGCAGGGCTGAGGCACGCTGTCGATGATGCTGTGGATTCACGTTGTGAGGCTATCCATCCAGTTCCTTTTAGGGCCCTAACTTCACTCAAAATACATTAATAAAAAAAAAAAACACAAAGAAGGGGAAAAAACTAAGGCCAAACTTTTCAAATTATTCATAAAGCCAAGACACCTAAATCCATGTGGAAGCACACCAATAAGTGCCGAGTACCCAGCAGCTCCTATTGATTTTTTTTTTTTTTATGGGTGCTGCTCATGCTCATCACTTGTGAAAATTATGCCATGTATTTAAGGCTCCTGACTCCTCACAGACGCTCTAATTTTAGGCCCCTAGTTTTGAAAATCTTGGCCTTTGTCACCTAACTTTATAAACCCAAGTTTGAACATTTTGACCTGAGCCCCAATTCTCTGCAGTGCAAAGCCTGCTTTGTGACACGCTAGTGGTTCAAAGCGGTCCTGATGCCAGCTGATCTGGTCACATGAGGAGTCCCTTTACCAGTCCTAAAGGGACCTTTGGTAGGGATGAGCTCCTACAGTGTTTCCTATGCCACTTCACTCCCAGCCCTCAGTGTAGGGAGCATGGGCCAGGCCACTGTGGAGCCGGCAGATCCCTGGCTGCCCCCCCCCACAAAAAAGTAATACTCCTATCTTAGGGCATACGTTCGTGTACTTTGCAGGCACCTCCCATCATGCTGCCTTCCCCAGTGGAGGGTGGACGTGACTTTGCATGATCTGGACAGACCTAGATTATATGGAATGCTGTAAAACATGCTAAAAATGAAACTGTACAGATAGAGAGAACATACATTAGGTTCCTTATAGACCTTTACACCTTCCCTGGAAGGCAAAATGTAAGTGGCCAAATTCTCCTTTCAGTTATATCCATGCAACCCCACTGAAGGCAACAGGTATAAGTCACAGCTGAATTTGGCCCAGTATAAGGTATGTGCCACTTCCAACATAAATAACTTAGGCAACTATCAGGTGCTAGAAGGGGAAGTAGAGAGAGAGAGACAGCTGCTTAGCAGTACAGATGAGAGACACAGATCAGTGAAAACATACCAACTGAATTGCTTCTGGCACTGGCTGGAACAAACTGGCTGATTCTTTTGTCTCCCTGATTGGTTTTGCAACCTAATGTAAGTGATGGTGATTAATTGCAGGCTTTATACTTAAGCTTTTAATAGTTAGATGTCCCTCCATCCCAAGAGTGGCAAAAAGAAAAAGAAGACCGTGTCACTATTTGAAATGAACAGAGAGGGAATGCTGAAAATATCATATATCTTGCATTTGTAGAGAAGAGGTGCCACTTTTTTGCTGTTCATTGCATCTGGCTAGAAATCAGTAAGAAATGAATACTCCCATTCTTCTCATTGGGTAACCCAGCAAACGTTTTCAGTGGGAGCAGCTGGGGACTGAGCACTTCAGAAAATCTGGCTGTCAGTGTTTTAAATCAGTACATTTTGAATGACTATATTTTGGAAATAAACATCAATGTTATGCCTCAAAATCCATAACGTTAAAATCAAACCCTTCCGAGCCTAGTTCGGGATTTATCCTTCAGAGTGGAGTGTGTACAGGAGTGAGCACTTATAATGTGATTGGAGCCCACAACTGGCCACTTGATCGCTGATCAAAATTCATCTACCTTTATTATGCCAATAATCTTCCATTATAATGAAGAACAGTGAATCATGGTTTAAAGTCCGTCCTAAATAATTTCCCCATCCCTACAAAGTAACACAACAGCTGCACAATGACAGCAGTCTATTCCTTTCACGTTGTCCTTCCCTCTGCTAATGCTCACGGAAGTTAAGATGTGTGTGTGGACAGGATGGTTTTGGTTTTTGTATCATAACATGCTTTTTAAAAAATTTAATATAAGGAAATTAATTAGCCTAGGTGCAGGAATTGCTGACTGCAAACAAACTGAATTCACTGAACAGATAGAAAGGAGTGTCAAGCCCACAAGCAGAATGCCACTGATATTAACACAACAGACAAGCAGTGTGATCCAAAGCCCATTGAATTCAGTAGAAAGATCCCCACTGAATGCTGTTGGTTTTCGATCAGGACCCAGATATAGTCAGGTAAAGAGAAGGCAGAGGAGAGGGACGTGGATGAGGATAAGTATCGAGTGATACCCAGGTGACGCTAGAGAAGGCAGAGGAGAGGGACGGGGCGGAGGATAGGTATCGAGTGATAGCCAGGTGACGGCGGAGGAGGGGGAAGCGGAAGAGGATAGGTATCGAGTGATACCCAGGTGACGCTACAGAAGGCAGAGGAGAGGGACGTGGATGAGGATAAGTATCGAGTGATACCCAGGTGACGCTAGAGAAGGCAGAGGAGGGGGACGTGGATGAGGATAAGTATTGTGTGATACCCAGGTGACGGTAGAGAAGGCAAAGGAGAGGGACGTGGATGAGGATAGGTAACAGGTGATACACAGGTGAGGGTGGAGAAGGCAGAGGAGAGGGACGTGGATGAGGATAGGTATCGGGTGATACCCAGGTGACGGCAGAGAAGTGGGACGTGGATGAGGATAGGTATCGAGTGATACCCAGGTGACGCTAGAGAAGGCAGAGGAGGGGGACGTGGATGAGGATAGGTATCGAGTGATACCCAGGTGACGCAAGAGAAGGCAGAGGAGAGGGACGTGGATGAGGATAGCTAGCGGGTGATACCCAGGTGACGCTAGAGAAGGCAGAGGAGCGGGACGCTGATGAGGATAGGTATCGGGTGATACCCAGGTGCCGGTAGAGAAGGCAGAGGAGAGCGAAGTGGATGAGGATAACTATCGGGTGATACCTAGGTGTTGGTTGCTGTTCAAGAGTCACTGGGCAACTTCAAAATGTTATTGAAGAGGTCAGTTTTTCCACTGGCCTGCAAGTAACCAAGAACGGGGCTCTGGTTAGAAAGTGGTTGTTGTAGCCAGGGGACTATATTGATGTTTGTGGGCCTGACCCTATGCCCATTAACATCACTGACATCCTTTACACAGACTTCAGTGAGTGCTGAATCACACCCTAGATATGGTGTAATGAATTGGGGGAGGAGGGTATTTCCACAGTGCCATCAATGCCCCACAGTGACACACCAAATTATTAGTATTAATTTTATTTATTTATTTCAGCCTCCAAAAGTGTACCAGGCACCTCCCAGTCCAAATAAGAAGCTGTGGGAGCAGATCCTCAGGTGGTGCAGGTTGTCTTAGCTCCATTGAAGTCGGAGCCAACACTGACAAACTACACCCACTGGGGAGCTGCGCCGTGGTACCTGCCATGAAGAGCTCACAGTCTCAGGGCCAGATTGTGTCTGACCCTTATGCTGCTGCAGAGTGTGGTGGGGGAGAGCGTACGGAGCCTTCTGCAGTGCCCAGGCAGAATTTCAGACCATGTGCTCTGGTCCATAGGAGAGGCTGGCTGCTTAGAGAGAGACCAAGCTGTACCCCATCAGGGGATATAATAATGGGTGCACAGCAGGAAATATTCCACCTCCAAGTGATTCCTCTGTAGCAGTTCAGCTCCATCCCACCCTTTACTATGGGCTGGGCCTAATTTGAGCTGCATTCATAGGTTAAAAACCCCTGGCTGTGCTGAACTCACTCTGCTTGTTTGTTTATTTCAGATATGAGGAGAGAGAGAGCTGAAACCTTCTTCAGTGACTGTAAGTGAAAGCACTGCATGCTTGGCAATTCCCTGACTGTTTTAATAAATAGTCTGATCATTTTTCTGGCCCTTTAAAAAGCTTCCTCTTTTTCTCTTGAATGAAGTTGACCTTACACTTTACACAGAGTCATGAACAGTCATGGGGGATCCATCTTCCCAATTCCTTCAGGTTTTACTAGGGTGACCATATTTCCCAAAGGGAAAACGGGACACCACCCGGGGCTCGCCTGAGCCTCCCACCTTGCGGGGGGCTTGCCTGAATGAGGCATCCACATTCTCCAGAGTGGCGGATCTCTCATTAGGGTGTCAGGAGTACTGAGCAGGTGCAGCTGAGGGCCTTACGCCTGATAGACCATCAACTACTCCTGGATTTCCAGATAGTAGCAGAAGCCAAGAATCTTGTCTTTGTCTCCTCTTGGCAAAGAGCTTGTCACCTTTCCTGTCAGATGCACACCTCGCTATGGTTATCCATGCCTTTGTCACTTCCGGCTTGGATTGGTGCAACCTGCTCTACTTGGGGCTACACTCAAGGACCATTTGGAAACTTCAGCTGGTGCAAATCGCAGCTGCCAGCTTCTATAGCAGTGTTTCACTGAGAGAGCATTGCATACTCTCAGTGCCATAGGTTGCACTGTCTTCCAAGTCATGTCTGGCCAAAATTCAAGGTGCTGCTTTTTCTGTAAAATACTACATGGTGTGGGTCCCACCTGTCTTAGAGAGGCGCCTTATCCCAGCAACTGAGACCAGCTGCGACATTCAAACGGACAATCCCTGGAGGCGGGGTGCAGGGTGAAGGGCTCTTGACTCTAGAATTCGCTCCCCTTAGTCATGCAATTGAGCCTGAGTCTGTTGAACTTCATGGCTCTCCACAAGCCTCATCTGTTCCCTCAGACGTTTACTTGAAGGGGTGGGTGTGGACAGCCTCCATATCAGGGAGTGTTTTGAGTTTGACATTATGTCATTACAGGGTCTAATTGCATGTTAGCTTACGGTACATTTTGTACATGTGCCTAGAGGCAGCAATAGGCACAATTAGTACATTGAGAAATGACTTATGTTCTCTCTCCCCATTTTGACAGTCTGTGGGTTACGACAGAATAGATCAGCAAAATCAAAATCATCATTAACGTCAGAAAGAGTAGTCGGAGGGTTGGCTTCTGCAGAGCTTGGGAATTGGCCGTGGCAAGCGAGTTTACAGCAGAACAACATCCACCGTTGTGGTGCAACGCTGATCAGCAACACGTGGCTTCTGTCTGCAGCTCACTGCTTTAGAAAGTAAGTTCCCAGCTCTGAAAGAGGCTGCAGTAAGATGTGGTATGTACTGACCTGCACATCAAATGGTGCTCCATTCAGAACCAATGCCAAGCACCGGAAGGGCCGTAGTAAAGTTGCAGCATTTCAGGCAGAGAGCTGTGACCATTCTTTTTGAAGCTTGAGATAATAGTCCCTGAGGAAAAGGCTCTGAAAGATGCTCCAAAGGAAGCTGCTCTGCCTAAGGTCAGGTAGAGCAAGAGGAATTGTTTAAGCTCAGTACCAATGTGGACACAAGAACAAATGGATAAAAACTGGACATTAGGAAGTTTAGACTTGAAATTAGAAGAAGGTTTCTAACCATTAGAGGAGTGAAGTTCTGGAACAGCCTTCCGAGGGGAGTAGTGGGGGCAAAAGACACATCTGGCTTCAAGACTAAGCTTGATAAGTTTATGGAGGGGATGGTATGATGGAATAGCCTAATTTTGGCAATTAATTGATCTTTGATTATTGGCTGGTAAATATGCCCAATGGCCTGTGATGGGATGTTAGATGGGGTGGGATCTGAGTTACTACAGAGAATTCTTTCCTGGGTGCTGGCTGGTGAGTCTTGCCCACATGCTCAGGGTTTAGCTGATCGCCATATTTGGGGTCGGGAAGGAATTTTCCTCCAAGGCAGATTGGCAGAGGCCCTGGAGGTTTTTCGCCTTCCTCTGCAGCGTGGGGCACAGGTCACTTGCTGGAGGCTTCTCTGCACCTTGAGGTCTTTAAACCATGATTTGAGGACTTCAATAACTCGGGCATAGGTTAGGGGTTTGTTACAGGAGTGGGTGGGTGAGATTCTGTGGCCTGTGTTGTGCAGGAGGTCAGACTAGATGATCATAATGGTCCCTTCTGACCTTAAAGTCTATGAGTCTATGAATGACTTTGTGCTATCACAGCTTGGCCCAAATATACATGTTTTTTGAGCCATAAGGTCACCTTACCCCTTTCCTTCTATGGACAGTGGTGTGTGTTGTTCCCTGGAGCAGAGGTTAGAATTTGATGGTTCCATCACTCCTTTTTTGAATAGTCAAGGAGATAGTGAAGACTGATTGCTTCTGAAGGGTGTGGCAATATAAAAACTGGAATAGATTAAGGGTCAGCAAACAGCAAGGCAAACACCTCTGTAGTGTGCTGTATTCGCTTTGTGTATTGGGAAACTACCTGGCCACATTTATGATTTGGCCAGTGAGTAATACAGATGGGATGGTGTAGGCACAATTCCCCATTCCACCAAGATCTTCCAAGGATTTTGTAAGGAAGTATGGGTGAGGTTTTGAGCTACATACACTGGATCAAGTCTAGAGACCTTTAACTCCATGGCTTAAATATATCTACAAAGTTCTTTCATCTTTTCCAGAGCAAATAACCCACGTCTATGGACTGTTACCTTTGGAACTCTTTTAAGACCTTCAAGAATGAAACGCTTTGTCAAAGCTATTATTGTCCATGAAAAGTACCATTATCCAGCACACAACTATGATATAGCTGTCGTGAAACTCTCGAAAGCAATTGATTTTACAAATATCGTACATCGTGTCTGTCTGCCAGATCCATCTCAGATTTTCCCATATAATTCTGACGCTGTCATCACAGGCTGGGGAGCACTGAGCGACGATGGTGAGTGCCTCCATCTGCAAAAAAAAATCAAAAAAAAAATCTGACGTTTTACATTAATGATGAGTCCAACTAACTGTTTAAGTGAGAGCAGCTGTGTGGCCACATCTTGTTTAATCCTTGCAAAAAATGCATCGATTTGTGTAACTATAAGAAACACATTCCGCATTTCCTTGCCCTCTAATGTTGGGTTGGAAAAAGACAAAGCTGCCAGCCACTGAAACAGAAACTAGGGAGGAGTCTGACATTCGGTTTCCGTCCATACATTTTAGATTGCAAACTCTTTGTGGCAGGCACTGTCTAGCAATTGTGTTTGTACAGTGACTATGACAACAGGGTGCTGACCTTGACTGGGGTTCCCCAAAACCTTTGTGAGATACGTATTAGAACCCGTGGAGCAGAGGTGCACACTGAGTTGGAGATAGGTGGCTTACTCAAGTTCACGCAGTCAGAACAAAACTAGCCATAGAACTAGCCATCTTGGCTCCGTGTCACCTGCTGAAATTATTAGCCTCTGCTCCATTGTATGGTACTGTACTTAGGAGTAATTAGACTGTGGTAGGCCTCCTCTCCCACCTCAGTGATACCACTCCGATGTCCTCATATGAGAGTGTGCCATCTTAATCAGTGACTCACAGCTCTTTACTATGGAACCCTTCAAGCCTGTCCTACAAAGTAATGTTGATTATAATGTATGTACGACCCCTCCCGTGTATTACTTCAATCTATAAAAAGTGGTACAAGCTGGAGCAGCTCCATTTCTTCTTAACCCAGCCCAGCACTCTCACCCATGAACAGATGCTAAATGCTCCTTCCACATCTTAGCTAGTGCAAAGGGTTTATATCTGTAGAGTCATTTTTTCCCTTCAGGCCCGAGTCCTAATGTTCTCCGGGAAGCAACAGTGAAACTCATAGACTCAAACACTTGCAATAGGAGAGAAGTGTACGATGGGGTCATCGCACCTGGGATGTTGTGTGCTGGATACTTGGAAGGAGGAATAGATGCCTGTCAGGTAGGTCTAAGCTCAATACTGAGAACTAGTAGGGAAAATGACTTTAAATGATGAAATATAGTGATCCCCAAATCTTAACTAATACTTTGTATGCTCCTTCCCTGGGTCCTTTGTTTATATGGGTTCTGATTCAACCAAGACTCTGGCTAAGAGGTTTGTAAAATAAAACATGTATTACATGCAATTTAGCACATAAAACTCATATTAACAGAACTAGGATCGTACTTGTAAAATTCAAAAGTGCAAGATGGAACTGGAGCCCTGTAATTCAAAGTAGGCTTGTGCCCGATCTTTATCTACCATCATGGCCTGCACAGTTTGTCACTCCCCATCAGCTCCCACAAGTATTGCCATCTCCTGGCTTCCCTGTGTTGCTGCCTCAGCCTTCCTCCATCCCCGCCCTGCAGCTACTGACTTCTTGTTGTCAAGTGATCTGTTTTCTGCTAGCAAGGGGGCCTGATTCTCATTTACACTCAGGCTCTACTCTATAAAGGGGCCTTAATGTGAGAGTAAATTATGCTGGAGCTAGTCATGACAGCATAGTTAAGATTCATTATAGTTATACCTATTTTAAGGCCCTTTTACACTGCTAGAGTGGCATAAAGTGGCCTTAGTATAAATGAGAATCTGTCCCATAAGGAATAAATTACTTTGTACTATCTCTCTGCTAGCTTTGACTCTGAGTGATACCTGACCTGCTTTTTTTCAGGTAATAAAAATGAGGCATCATCTGAGACTGAAGTGTCAAACATTAAAAAATTCAACAGCAGCAGGCAGCCAGGACCAGACAGTAACCATTCAAGAATTCTGAAGGAGTTTAGGAATGAAGTGGCTGAGCAATCGCTTATTAAAATGTGCAATCACTCATTAAAATCAGTTTCTGGTCTGGAGAGCAGCAAATGTACCTATCTTTTTAAAAAGGTGCTAGGGCTGATCTTTGGCATTACGGAGCAGTGAGACAGCTTCAGGACCAGGAAAACTGGTTGAAACAATAATTAAAGATTGTTATAAAATAACAAGATGTACATGGGATGCTGCAATGTTTGACGTGCAAAGACGACCAGGAACATATCCAAACAAAAACTGTCTCCATGGCAATATTTTTAAAATTTCTATTGAGGTTCTGAAAAGTTCATCTAAATGTTGAGTCTAAATACTTAACAGCTCCCCACTATTGCCCCAAGACTGCAAAGAGTTCTGCATATGCTTAACTTTATGCATGTGAGTATTCCCATTCAATTCAATGTGCACAAAATTATTATATGCAAAAGTCTTTGCAGGATTGGGGCCTAAATATCTTCAGTCCAGATAACCTAGTTCCTGTGTTCCCATTCTACTCCACATAGAAAAGGGCTGAAGGGCTGTCATTTATATCTTTCAGTAAAGTTGGGGAGGGGAAGGGAATATATTCACTGTTATACCAGAACTAACTTGCCTGAAATCCTGTAAGCTTCCCAGACCAATCTGATTTATGTGTGATGCTATTTACACAGGGTCTGAATTTAAAATCTGAGAGAGGCTAATGTGTTTAACATTTAAAGAAATGTCATCGACACAGTTCCAACTGTCATCCACAGTTCTAACTGAAAACTTAGTTTTAACCTACTATAGTTACAAGTAACACCTAAGATTATTTAGAAGGAAAAAGATTGCAGGGAAAATATTGTTCTTGTTCCATTTGCTGTGCGCGTTTGACAGCACTTTGTGTACAGCTGTTTTACTGTTTCCCCTGAAAGACTCCCTCTGATTTCAGTGGTCTTGAGATCAAGCCCTTAGTCAGGTTCCCCTGTTGAGAGAGAAACGTAAAAAATTATCATTGGGAAATGGGATTGTAAAACCACAGAAACTGGCAGGGGGACTCCATGGCTGGCAAAGAACCACAGCTTATCATGTAGGGCAGTGGCTCTCAACCTTTCCAGACTACTGTACCCCTTTCAACAGTCTGATTTGTCTTGTGTACCCCCAAGTTTCACCCCACTTAAAAACTACTTGCTTACAAAATCAGGCATAAAAATACAAAAGTGTCACAGCACACTGTTACTGACAAATTGCTGACTTCCTCATTTTTACCATATAATTATAAAATAAATCAAATGGAATATAAATATTGTACTTACGTTTCAGTGTATCTTATATAGTGCAGGTTAAACAAGCCCTTGTCTGTATGAAATTGTAGTTTGTACCGACTTTGCTAGTGCTTTTTATATAGCCTGCTGTAAAACTAGGCAAATATTTAGTGAGTTGATGTAACCCTGGAAGACCTCTGAGTACCCCCCGGGGTATGCGTACCTCTGGTTGAGAACCAGTGCTGTAGGGCACATCTGCACTGCAAATGAAGGTGTGACTGTAGCATGGGTAGACATGCCCATGGTAGCTTTAGTCTAGCTAGTGTGGATAACAGTAGTAGTGAAGACGTGGTGGCACCAGGGACTCTGGATACCTACTCTGGTTGCTTCACCAACGCTGAAGTTGGTGTTGCCACGTCTTCACTACTGTTGCTACCCGTGCTAGCTAGATTAAAACTCACATGGGTATGCCTACCTGTGCTGCAATCATACCTTCGTTTGCAGTATAGCTGTACCCGTAGTTTTTGGAAGGTGACTAAGTTTCAGGTTGATGGTGTTCCTTTAAATAATGCTCTCTTCCCATCTTCCATCAAAGGAAGCTGCCCCTTTCCATACCCTATTGCCTGTGAAAATAGCTATATGTTCCTTTCTGGTACACTAAATTTATTTTTTCTCTTTTTTCCTCCTTTCGTAGGGTGACTCTGGTGGCCCACTGGTTAGTCCAGATTCTAGAGGAATGTGGTACCTCGTGGGAATAGTGAGCTGGGGAGATGAATGTGCTAAACCAAATAAGCCGGGAGTCTACACACGAGTGACTTACTATCGGGACTGGATCACCTCCAAAACTGGCCTCTAATGCAGCAGAAGTCACAACTGGACTAAGCTACACAGGCTGTATGCAGGTCATACTTGTCTGTAACTACAAGGTGTCATTTAATCCATATATCCCTACGTCAATTCCTGTCCAAAGCAAGCACTAGCTTCGCTGCTGGAGATGCCATAACCGCTTGTGAATTTACACTGAATGTGTGAGATCACCTGCCTCCTCTCCAAACTCCGAATCACTCTGGCCTATTAGAGGAGAGGAAAGCACCCCATCAAAATGAAAAAAGCTGCTGATTTATGTATTTTACTAGTTAAAAACGGTATGTACTTTTCCCAGGAAAGGAGAGTTACCTGTCCCAAGGTCTGATGATTCCCCCAGCTTTGCTACCCTCCTCCTCCTCCACTGGGGCCCAAAGTCTTAGCCACTTTTATTCTAGCCAGGCAAGCCTGGACAGCTCCTCCTTTCAGAGCCTATCAGCACAGTTCACCAATCACAGGACACTGGTTGCAATTAAGACTCAGGGCATTTCCCTCCAGTTGCTGAGAGCCTGGCCTCTCCCACTGCTCCAGAACATGGAATAAGGAGGACTAGAAATAAACCAGCGTATCCAGCATGGCAGTGCAGGGTCCTGGTGCTAGGCCACTGCACTTAATCTTAAACTGCAACATCACTGCTGACCTCAGAACTCTGTTGGTACCAAAGGCAGGTAGCACTGCCTTCTCCTGCAACAGTAAGTAGCGCTGTGCCAGTGAGTACATAACTTAGATGTGACGCCACCTTCAGCTCTCTTGAGGAAGCCAGGGGCTACGATGAGGGGCCCTGGCTGCTGTGAAGAAACTTCAGAGGGAGTTTTGGAGCTCACAAGAGAATCTAACGGTCCCCAGAGCCCACAGTCAGAGGTCCGAAGGGGTAGTCAGAGTCTGGGGAAGTCACAAGAATCAGGACTAAGGGCAGAGCCTAGCTAAGATGAAGGAGGATTTCAGTGACTCCAAAAGTAAGTTCCTGGGGGGGGGAAATCTGTCATGCGGGTATGAAGTATATTTTTAATAGCAACTCAATGGACTCAGTGAAGCACAGATTATCTTTAATTTAAAAAAAATCTTTATTACAGTTGGATGCTGCTGCTCCATTAATGTACCTCTAGGCTGACTTCTCTCAGTCTGCACAATGTACGTGAATGGCCTCAAACACACGCTATATCCTATTTTGGTGCTTATTGTGCAATAGCAATGCAGTTTATTTTTTTTAAAGAACAGGAAGGAAAATCGGATCGCAGAAAAGAACCCCCACCCTTTTTGTTCAGGCTCTCATCTAAGTGTTTGTGGAAGGGGAACAAATGCTCACCAGAAATTAGAGCTTTCAGTAAAGATATCATGGACATTTCTGAGCCTCCGGCTCACTGAAAAGGAAGACCTGGGTGGTTTGCTTCCTACTGCACTGGTGGATTTATCCCTGCCAAGGATGACCATTATCCTGACTCAGAAGGCTACAACTAAAGGGTCATTTTAAACATTAAGAATAGGCCAGAGCGGACATTCAAAAGGAAATTCCCTCGGGATGACCCCTCTGCTCCAGCACGAGAACTTTACCATCCACCCCTTCAAATGATAATACACGTTTAAAAAAATGCCATGATGCATAACACTGGTAGTAAAGGATCCCAGGTGCATAATGTTCGCCCTCCCACCTCCAAATCCCTCTGGGGCCCACCATTGCCGCATCAGTGTGAGGCACCAAAGTAAGTCTGGTTGCGCCTCCTCCTGTCTCTGATTGGCCAGGAGAAGCAGCTGGTGGTGTAAAATACAGAGGATCAGCATGAGGACTGAGAGAAGCTGCAAATCTCCTACTGCTGAAGAGCTCTTCAAAGTTCCCTGCTTCCTTTTCTGCCCACATCTTCTCACCCAAGCTTCACAGTGGCCCTTGATGACTGAAGCTGGCGGGAGTTGCCGGGTGCTCAGCACTTTATGATAGGTCAAACCACTCGGGTGTCTAAATATGGATTTAGGAGCCTAACTCTAGGCCCCCATTTTTTGAAAATCTTGGCTTATTTTCAGATATTTTTCACAGTTAATGGTGAGAAGGTTTTCCGGTACCATCGTACTTGGGTCTGAACAAAATGGGTCTAAGGTGAATCTCCACTTTTTAAATGGCGGCATTTCTATTCTGATTTGCCATGTCATTTTAAATTATTTTTCTTTCTCTGCCAGTAAACTACAAAAGATATCTTGGGATATTCAGGTTTGGGTCAAATCCAACAGGTCTGTTACCTTCACTTATTGACAAAGGTTGCTAATCATGCACTTTTCTGTTGCGGCTCCTTTTCGGCTAAGATGTCATTCTGAGCCAAATCCAGTAATCGAGGAAGAGATCCAATGGGATTTTGATCAGGATCTCTATGAACAGTGTTCTCAGTCAGTGTGCCCTGACCATAGGGAACAAAGGAAGGAAGCAATTTCTCCTCTCCAGAAGGAACATCAGGTTATACAATAAAATAAGGTGGCTAAAAAATCATGAGCCACATTTTCCAAAGGGCAGCCTCCCTTGTCCTTTTTGTGCCTGCAAAATTGTCACCCATTTTTATGGGCTTGTAATTGAACTGCAGGTGCAAATCAGGGTACTTGTCCCTGTAACTACTGGAGTGCAGGTGAGAAGAAGGTGGCTAAAAGGACCAGGGCTCTGACTTGTACCTGAAAAAAATATATTTTTTTGCCTACAAAATGGGTGGCCAAGCTCAGCTTATATAACCCATAACCAACTGGTCCCAAACATATACTGAAAGTGACGTGTGCGTGTGTGTATCTTTATCTATATCTATATAAGGGCTGTCAAGCAATTAAAAAAATGAATCGCAATTAATCGCATGATTAAAAAGATTAATTGTGCGATTAAACAATAATAGAATACCATTTATTTAAATATTTTTGGATATTTCTACATTTTCAAATATATTGATTTAAATTACAACACAGAATACAAAGTGTACAGTGCTTGCTTTATATTTATTTTTTATCACAAATATTTGCACTGTAAAAAACAAAAGAAATAGTATTTTTCAATTCACCTGATACAAGTACTGTAGTGTAATCTCTTTATCATGAAAGTTGAACTTACAAATGTAGAATTATGTACAAAAAAAGCCGCATTCAAAAATAAAACAATGTAAAACTTTAGAGCCTACAAGTCCACTCAGTCCTACTTTTTCTTCAGCCAATCGCTCAGACAAACAAGTTTGTTTACATTTGCAGAAGATAATGTTGCCTGCTTCTTGTTTACAATGTCACCTGAAACTGAGAACAGGCATTTGCATGACACTGTTGTAGCCGGCGTCGCAAGATATTTACATGCCAGATGCACTAAAGATTCATATGTCCCTTGATGCTTCAACCACCATTCCAGGGGACATGCGTCTATGCTGATGACGGGTTCTGCTCAATAACAGTCCAAAGCAGAGCAGACTGACGCATGTTCACTTTCATCACCTGAGTCAGATCCCACCAGCAGAAGGCTGGTTTTCTTTTTTGGTGGTTTGAGTTCTGTAGTTTCTGCATCGGAGTGTTGCTCTTTTAAGACTTCTGAAAGCATGCTCCACACCTCATCCCTCTCAGATTTTGGAAGGCACTTCAGATTCTTAAACTTTGAATTGAGTGGTGTAGCTATCTTTAGAAATGTCACATTGGTATCTTCTTTGCATTTTGTCAAATTTGCAGTAAAAGTGTTCTTAAAATGAACAACATGTGCTGGGTCATCATCCGAGAAAGCTATAACATGAAATATATGGCAGAATGCGTGTAAAACAGAACAGGAGACATATAATTCTCCCCCAAGGAGTTCAGTCACAAGTTTAATTAACACATTTTTTTAATGAGCGTCATCAGCACGGAAGCATGTCCTCTGGAACGATGGCCAAAGTATGAAGAGGCATATGAATCTTTAGCGCATCTGGCACGTAAATATCTTGTGACGCCAGCTACAACCCATGTGAATGCCTGTTCTCAGTTTCAGGTGATGTAATTAAGAAGTGGGCAACATTATCTCCCATAAATGTAAACAAACTTGTTTCTCTTAGCGATTGGCTGAACAAGAAGTAGGACTGAGTGGACTTGTAGGCACTAAAGTTTTAGATTGTTTTGTTTCTGAGAGCAGTTATGTAACAAAAAATACATTTCTAAGTTGCACTTTCATGACTACAGTACTTGTATGAGGTGAATTGAAAAATATGATTTCTTTTGTTTATCATTTTTACAGTGCAAATATTTGTAATAAAAAATAATATAAAGTGAGCACTGTACACTTTGTAGTCTGTGTTGTAACTGAAATAGATATATTTGAAAATGTAGAAAAACATCAAAAATATTTAATACATTTTAATGTGTATTCTATTGTTTAACAGTGCAATTAATCATGATTAATTTTATTTAGTTAATTGTGTGAGTTAACTGCAATTAATCGACAGCCCTAATATATATATATAATGGAAGTGGGAAAGGCAGCATTTACTTCAGATTTTCCCTGTGAGAAACCAAAGCACCCAAGGGGAGCATGACTCTCCACCTTACTCAGGGACTTGCAAGCCAGACAGAAGAATTGTTCTTCACATGCTACTAGTGAACTGTCTGGCCTGGTTTTGTCTTTACTGCATGCCAGTGTTTTATTTATGAAAGTAGAGTTTATTAGCTGCACTAGAACAGAACAAAGAGAACCTTGTATAAGTGAAGGAAAGTAGACAAGACCCCTTATAGTATTGTTAAAATTAAGCTATGTCAGAGATTTAAACATGGTAAACTTATTATATGTCAAGTGTGATTAAATATATTTTAAAAATTCTCTTTTGGTTATTGTCCATTTTTGGTTTAATAGTAACCAAGCCCAAGTTTTCCAATATTTCACATTAATCTGGTTTAGTCTAGTTTTCCAACTTTTGTGGCAAAACTAGAGCCTTTATTTTTCTCTCACTGATCTCAGAACGGTTTGACTTGCATAATGGTTGTCCAACAGAGATTTCTGCAAAGACATAGCCACATAGTCCACAACTCAGCTCAAAAACTAAGAGGTGGATTTGTGGTAGAGATGGAAGAACTACATAAACTGAGGCTCAACCTGAGCTCCTGTCTGAACTTAGAACATTTTTAAGGTTTGAACAAGTTCAAGTTTGACATGTCTTGCTTCTGGGCTTGGAAAAAGCTTGTCCTCATTGTATTTCCAGCTACTCTGCTGTAGGGAGTTTCATAAATTTCACAAGAGATTTCCCAGTTTTACAGTTCCAAGTGGTTTGGCTAAGCTTCCAAACTTTGTGTTGTCCTCTCTGAAATCAAGTCCAGAATCCTCCAGCATGCACATTGGCCTCCAGCCAACTTGAAAGGGAGCTGCTTCAACACAGAATTTCACCCATGGTGGTGTAAAGGATATTTGCGGAGCATCAGCAGAAGTGCAATATTCTTATAAACCAGCCTTCAGCTATCACAAAGCAGATTTGCTCAACCCCTAATGTGCTGTAAACAAGACTGTACAGTACCTTAAAGTTCTGTTATGTTACCTCAGCAGCTGCTTGATTGACTTTCCAGCAGATGTTTTTATTTACTTTCATGAAGGCAAGTGCCTGTTTTGTTGTGTTTTTAAATTAAAAAGCTAGTGCTAGCCTGTGAAACATTAGCACGTATGTAAAAGGATTTTTATGTCTATATCTGCTAGAGGTTGCATCACCAAAAACATAACATGCTCCACCCCACCCCAGCCCCGCCACCCCAATCCTTTCTGGCATGCCATCCAGGACAGGGCAGTGGTATATAAAGCAATGGGAGGAAAGTCAGATATGTACAGGGTTTTATTAGATCAGTATCAGAGAGCTATATGAAATACATGTGCAAATGGGATGTAAAATAAAAATGATACAAATGAAGCAGTAAAATGTGTGATGTTTATATTTCAGGCCACACTTGATTAGTAAATTCTTACAAATGACAAAGGTTAGTGTAATATAATCTGACAAGGATTAGACATAGGTCCCTGTCTAAGTAATCAAAGGAAGAAATTAAAGACAAAAAATGCAGATATTAATTATCTGCTACTTGGTAAATATTCATGCAATTGTCTCTACATGCCAGCTCAGTGTTGCCGTTATATTATTCTCCCATGTTCTTTTATTCCCCTTCCACTTAGGGTATGTCTATACTACCTGCTGGGTCGGCGGGCAGCGATCGATCCAGTGGGGGTTGATTTATCGCGTCTAGTCTAGACGCGATAGATCGACCCCCCGAGCACTCTCCCGTCGACTCCTGTATTCCACCAGGCTGAGAGGTGCAGGCGGAGTCGACGGGGGAGCATCAGCCGTCGACTCACCGCAGTGAAGACACCACAATGAGTAGATCTAAGTATGTTGACTTCAGCTACGTTATTCATGTAGCTGAAGTTGCGTAACAGATTGACGACCCCCCCCCCCCCCCAGTGTAGACCAGGGCTTAGCCATCACCTCGTGCCTAAAGCACTCCCTTTGCACTCTCCTCCCATGCTTGCTTCACCATAGGCCTGAACCCTCCCTGAGGAGTGGGAAGCATCCCAGACCCTCTTCCTTTAAAATCCTCCTCCACTCACACTTCTGTGAACACCACCTGCACAAGTGCTCATATTATAACTTTAAAATCCTGCCTCTCTGGGTGAGGGTTCCCTCACTTTGTCACCCAGTGCTTTGTGTGTCTGAGCCATTCATCTTTGGTATGCCTGTTGCAGTTTGCACAAATTGCACACACAAATTGCACTGATGCAACTTGCATCATTTTAAACCAATGCAACTTTTGTGTGTGTGCACTTCCTTATATCAGTTTAGAACTGGTTATACCAATGTAGCTGTTGCCTGTAAAATTATAAATGCAAGCTAAACCACTACAAGCCAAGTTTAACCTGATCTGAGTGCCCACACACAAAGTTGCAGCCGTCTAATTAAACCAGTATAAAATCACACCTTCAGTTAAACTTTGTGTAGACCAGGACTTAGATTTTAACATGTTCAGGAGAAGGACCATGTCTCTTTCATTATATATAAAAATATATTCACAGTGAGGAAGAGCACCCTGGTTCCAATCAAAGAACAAAATATTTTATCCTTGTATTTTCTGTTTTTTAATATATACTATTTGAAGCAAGCAAATATAATTCTTAAGTGTACCTTTCATTTCTGAATCTCATCCTGAACAGCTGCATTGCTCTCTCACTTGCTCTCAGCAACCAGTCACACAATTTAGAATTTTGGTGTCCTCTAGTGGTCACATGAAATGTCCTTTCATCTTCCCATTCATTTTGCCTGAGGAATAAAGGTTTTGGTGGCAGGAACTCTGACCCTGATCCTGCAGACTTATTCATGTACTTAACCATACCCATTGTGAGTAGAGCAGTTGCAGTCATTGGTATCACTCACAGTGCATAAAGTGGAGAACGTGTAAATCTTGGCAGAGTTGGAGCCCTGGTTTCCCCAGCGGCCCTCTTTGACGTGCCTGCCTTCCAGGCAACCCACTAGAGAAGAAGATGACGACAACCCAGACAGGAAGGGCAGCAAGGGGTCCTGGGGCTCCAGTACGAGGTTCCCACTGACTGGGGAAGGTGGATGCCCTGGCCCACACTGGGGTTAGAATCATAGACTATCAGGGTTGGAAGGGACCTCAGGAGGTCATCTAGTCCAACCCCCTGCTCAAAGCAGGACCAATCCCCAGACAGATTTTTGCCCCAAATCGCTAAATAGCCCCCTCAAGGATTGAACTCTCAACCCTGGGTTTAGCAGGCCAATGCTCAAAACACTGAGCTCTCCCTCCCACCCCCAGGGTTGGGCTATCATATGTGTTGGGGACCGCAGCATGCCCCTGCTCGCTCTCATGACCGTGTTTGGCCTTGCTGAGCCTCGAAGCTGTCTGGGTTTTCAGACCCTTGGGTGGTCTGATGGTGCAGCTTGGCCTCGCTCAGCAGAGATATCGGACAGATGCCCCACCACAGGAAGAGCCAGGCGATCATGCAATGGGTCTCTGTGTGGGCCTCATTGCAGGACGAGGGTCTTAGACTCTAAATTATTCTATTTTTAAAAGTACTTACTATTCCTGCTGGTACATACTCTAAATTCCAGCCTTGCATTTCGGTCAGAAGTATCTTTAAAGGCTTACAGCTAGTATGTAACTTCACACTTTTATGCAATATATTCCTTAGATGTATTCCAGTTCTATGAGATAGATAGATGTATATGTGCAAAACTAGTTCATGGGAGTTACGTGGCTCCATCAAGGGTGAACATACTTCTCAGATTCAGCCTCTTCATCTACATTGGCATTTTGGGCCTGATTCTCCAGTGCCGTACACCTTGCGCAATCATTTACACCTGTGCAAATGAAGTACAAAGTAGGGTTATCCAATGGCCTTTCATACTCACTTTACCAAATTATGCCAGGCTACACAAAGGGCCAAACAGTGCAGAACAGGATCCCTGCATTTACAATACCCAACTGTAGCAGGGTGTATTTCTTGCCCTGGAAATAGGTCACAAAAGGAAGAACTATTTCAATCATTAGACAACTTAATAATACTTTAACTCATCTGCAAATAAGCTGTCATGCTTCGGGGCATACTCCAACCACTAATTGAAGCGGTTTAGAAAGAACTTCTCCTATGGCAATTATTTCTAAATTATTTGCTATGTGGCATTTTACAACTTCCACTAAAGCATCTGGTCACTGTTAGACACAAAACAACAGACTAGAGTGACCACATGTCTGATATGGCAAAGCAATTCCCATAACCAGTAACTTCAGAGGGAACTCAGACTCCATAACACGAGGGAAGGTGTGAAATCAGCAAGTCTCTCAACTCACTAATACTTTTTTGTTCTCTACACTGTTGGGGCGCTGATGGTTGCTAATACCTCTAAGCACTGTTTTGATTAGACTTACCCTGAGGAGGTCCAATCCAACAAGATGATTAAAGCTCCAACTCAACAAGGTAATTACCCACAAAGGTGCTTAGGTACTCTGCTGAATCAGAGCCTAAAATAGTAGCAACGGCCTGTCTACATTAGTGCTCCCAAAGTTGTTAACAGCACTGGAGGTGAACTGCTGTTAGCAACAAAGGGAAATTTTTGAAAAATAGCCCTAATGTAGGTGAAGACAAACTGAACATGTATCGTGCGTTTATAGGGCAATCCCAGTTCAGCTGTGTAAGAAATGTATTTTAAAAACCACTATAAATCAAAACAATAATATTGCTACCACTTTATGCTATCTAGGCCAGGTCTACAGTACAGACCTATATCTACAGAGGGTGAAGATAGGTGAAAGTACCTAGGGGCTCTATGGAGATTGGAAGGTAGGGTATCTCTATGGGGAGGAAGTGAAATGTGTAATGGTGGGGACTGTAGGGTTGGGTGAAGGAGTCTCTGTGGGGGGTAACAGATGGGTGTCTATGAGGGATGGAAGAGATGAGAGTGTTGGACAGGGCATTTCTATGGGGCAGGAAGGAGAAGGATAGTTCTGAGGAGACGGTGGCTGTGTATTGTTATGGCAAAGCGTAGCAGCTGGGGTGTATCTGTGAGGAGGAAGCTGTGGGATTCAGGTGGCTGTGTAGCAGGTCAGGGGAGGTATGGCTGGTTCTCTAGGGCAGTGGTTCTCAACCAGGCGTACATGTACCCCAGGGGTACTCAGAGGGCTTCTGGGGGTACATCAACTCATCTAAATATTTGCCTAGTTTTACAACAGGCTACATAATAAGCACTAGCAAAGTCAGTACAAACTAAAATTTCATACAATGATTTGTTTATACTGCTCTATATATTATACACTGAAAAGTAAGTAAGATATTTATATTCCAATTGATTTATTTTATAATTTTATGGTAAAAATGAGAAAGTCAGCAATTTATCAATAATGGTGTGCTGTGACACTTCCGTATTTTTATGTTTGATTTTGTAAGCAAGTGGTTTTGAAGTGAGGTGAAACGTGGGGGTACACAAGACAAATCAAACTCCTGAAAGGGGCACTGTAATCTAGAAACGTTGAGAGCCACTGCTCTAGGGAAAGGCTGATGAGAGGCGATGGCAGCTGTGTATGATGAGATGGGGAGGTGAGGATGACTGTATGGGGAGAAGCAGGGACAAGTGTGGCTCTGTGAGGTAGTAGGGATGTGGGTGGTCCCTGTGGAGTTCATACACAGGGCTATGATGGAGCATAGGGATAGGGGTTAGGGTTGCCAACTTTCTGATTGCAGAAAACCGAACACTCTTGCCCCTTCCCCACCCTTTCTCACTCCATCCCCCCTCCCTCCATCGCTCGCTCTCCTCCACTCTCGCTCACTCGCTCATTTTCACCAGGCTGGGGGAGGGGGTTGGGGTGCGGGGGGGAGGGCTCCAGCTGGCGGGGTGGGGCTGAGGGGTTTGTAATGTAGGAGGGGGCTCTGGGCTGGGGCCAAGGAGTTTGGAGTGTCGGATGGGGCTCAGGGCTGGGGTAGGGGTGCAGGAAGGGGTGAGGGGCTGGGGAAAGGGGTTGGGGCATGGGCGGGGGTTGAGGCACAGGCTCCGGGTGGCGCTTATCTCAGGCGGCTCCTGGAAGTGGCCAACATGTCCCTCTGGCTCTGCACTCTGCCCCTGTCTGCAGGCAGCACCGCCACAGCTCCCACTGGCCCTGGTTCCTGGGCGATGGGAGCTCTGGGCGCAGCGCTCGGAGTCCCCCGGCTAGAGTGACCAGATGTCCTGATATTTAACTCTCTTTCCCGCATCCTGACCGATGTACAATCAGGACACCATTTCTCCCAATATTGTAGGATTGCCAGGACTCCGGTTGGCGTGGGGCTGGCAGGCTCCCTACCCAGCTGGCTCTGCGCAGCTCCCTGGAAGTGGCGACATCTCCCTCTGGGTCTGAGGTGCAGGGACAGCCAGGGGGGTTCTGTGTGCTTCCCCCGCCATGAGAGCTGGCTCCGCGGCTCCCATTGGCTGGGAACCATGGCCAATAGGAGCTGCAGGGGCTGCACCTGCGGGCGAGGCAGCACGCAGAGCCGCCTAGCTGCGCCTCCGCCTAGGACCCAGAAGGAGATGTTGCCGCTTCCAGGGAGCCGCCTGAGGTAGCGTGCCCGGAATCCCCTCCCGCACCCAAACTCCCTCCCGCAGTCAGCACCTTGAACCTCCCCCCCCTGCGCCCCCACCCCCCCCCCCCGCCCTGGGCCCCCCCCCCCCCCAGCAGCGGGGCCAAAGCCGTATGCCCCTGACCCGCAGCCGTATGCCCCCTGACCCGCGGCGGGGGCTGGAGCTGGGGCCGTGCGCCACCGACCCGCGGCTTCTGTCGGGGACTGCAGCCAGGGCCATGCGCCTCCCCCCACCTTGCAGCTTCCTAGAGCTGTGCGCCCCCTCCCTCATGGCTCCGGTGGGGGCTGTGAGCCTGTGGCTGCTCTCCCCCCCGCCCCCGCATGTGTCCCGATATTTTACTCTTGCGATCTGGTCACCCTCCCCTTGGCCATCCCTGCGGCTAGGAGCCAGAGGGACAGGCCGGCTGCTTCCAGGAGCTGTGTGGAGGTGGCCGCTGCAGCCCAGTGGACTTTGAATGGCCTGGTCAGCAGTGCTGAGCGGAGCCACCAGGGTCCCTTTTCGACCGGATGTTCCGGTCAAAAACCGGACTCCTGGCAACCCTAAGTGGGGTGTCTCCCTGAGGAGGGAGCTAAAGACTATAGGTGTGGGAGGAAGATGACAAGGGGGATGTAGAGGATAGGCATGGCTGAATAGTGAATGGGAGAGGGAAGGGCAGTTCTCCAGGGTGGGGCTGGTGGGAGATAAGGGTAGTTGGGTGGGGCTGCAAAGGGCATCGGGCGGGTGAGAATGGCTCTGTGTGGGCTGGTGGGAGGCCAGGGGACTCTGTGGAGTAGGGCTGGCTGTGTAGGGTATCGGGCTTACATGGAGGGGCACCTGGGGTGCGGCTGGCTGTATGAGGTAGGGGGGTTTCTGTCACTGGGGTTCTGTGTGGGGCTAGGAGAGGCGGGAGGGCTCTGGGAGATCCTACTGCATGATGGACTGTAGGGGCTGGGGGCCCGGTTGTATTGGGAGTGGGGTTGGCTACCGGGGCCGAGGGGAAGGGGATGCACAGACGCCGGGGCACTGTACAGGGCTGGGTTGGGTAGCTCTGTACAGGGCTCTGTGTGGGAGTGGAGCTGCGCAGGGGCTGTGACTGTACTGGGCTGGCTGCAGGGCCTGGGGCTCTGTACTGAGCTGGGTGCAGGGTCCGGGGCATTGTGCAGAGCTGGGTCCTGGCCTGGGTGCAGGGTACACGGGGCTGGGTGCTGGGCTGAGTGCAGGGCCCGGGGCTGGGTGCTGGGCTGGGTGCAGGGTGCAGGGCCCGGGGCATTGTACAGAGCTGGGTGCAGGGTACACGGGGCTCTGTACTGGGCTGGGTGCAGGGTACGGGGAGTGAGGCTTTGTACGGGTTTGGTCCTGCTTTGAGCAGGGGGTTGGACTAGATGACCTCCTGAGGTCCCTTCCAACCCTGATATTCTATGATTCTACAGGGACTGAGGCTCTGTACGGGGCTGGGTGCAGGGCCCAGGGCATTGTGCAGAGCTGGGTGCAGGGTACACGGGGCTCTGTACGGGGCTGGGTGCAGGGCGCAGGGCCCGGGGCTGGGCTGGGTGCAGGGCCCGAGGCTGGGTGCAGGGCTGGGTGCAGGGCCCGGGGCATTCTGCAGGGTACACGGGGCTGGGTGCAGGGCCCAGGGCATTGTGCAGAGCTGGGTGCAGGGTACACGGGGCTCTGTACGGGGCTGGGTGCAGGGCGCAGGGCCCGGGGCTGGGCTGGGTGCAGGGCCCGAGGCTGGGTGCAGGGCTGGGTGCAGGGCCCGGGGCATTCTGCAGGGTACACGGGGCTGGGTGCAGGGCCCAGGGCATTGTGCAGAGCTGGGTGCAGGGTACACGGGGCTCTGTACGGGGCTGGGTGCAGGGCGCAGGGCCCGGGGCTGGGCTGGGTGCAGGGCCCGAGGCTGGGTGCAGGGCTGGGTGCAGGGCCCGGGGCATTCTGCAGGGTACA
>QXTE01000144.1:1860534-1884185 GCA_003942145.1 Platysternon megacephalum | reverse complement strand
GTAGGGATAGGTGGGGTGGGGGTAGGTGGTGGGGGTAGGTGGTGGGGGCAGTAGGGGTGGGGATAGGTAGTGGGGGTAGGTGGTGGGGCTAGGTGGGGTTGTGGGGTGGGGGTAGGTAGTGGGGGTAGGTGGTGTGGGGTAGTAGGGGTAGGTGGTGGGGGCAGTAGGGGTGGGGGTAGGTGGTGGGGCTAGGTGGGGTTGTGGGGTGAGGGGTAGTAGGGGTAGGTGGGGTGGGGGTGTGGAGTGGGGGGTAGGTGGTGGCGGTAGTAGGGGTAGGTGGGGTAGGTAGTTGGGAGGGTAGTAGGGGTAGGTGGGGGGATGGATGTGGGGTGGGGGTTGTGGTGGGGTGGGGGTGGATATGTTCTGAGAGGTGCAGTTGTGGCCCCACGGGGGACATGCCTGACACCGCCCCCCATGGTGACTCAGGAGTGGGGTGGGGGTGCGGGATGGAGGTTCTGGAGGGTGTAAGAAGGGGTGTGTCGGGCAGAGGGGCTTGTGGCTGGAGTGTGTGAGGGGTTTGGGGGGTGTGAGTGTTGGGGTCGGTGTGGGGGGTGGATTCTGGCGGGTAGAGAGGGGGGAGGTATGAGCTGAGAGGTATAAGAATGAATGGGTGCTGGTGGATGGTTGGGGTTATAGGAATATGAGTATGGGGGATACAGGGAGGGATATGGTTGTATGAGGCACTTATTTAGGTCTCATTTTTTCCATATGGGACATGTGATATTTTATATGGAAAATAAATGACCCCACAACAGTTGTAGCCCTTTCTCCCTTTTCGTTTCCCATATTTCCCTCCCCCTCCCCCCAACCCAACACCGGTGCTCTTAAATCCCACTCCCTCAGTGGTAGCAGAAATCTTACCAAGTGTTTTACTGTCCTTACAGGTGTGTGCGTTACCTTTACAGTCATTGGTCATCTCTGAGGTGTTTCGTATTCATACAAACCACTTTCCCCTTCATCCTTCCTCTCCTTCTATTTCTTGCTGCAGCGAAGCCCTTCTGAACTCTTACCAGCAACCAGAAGTGGCTGAAACAGATCCTGCTGACCTCCCAATATATCCGAACTAACCAAATACCAGAATATTTGTGTGCTCTCCCTTTTGAGTAAGTGCCACAGTTTCATACCACAAATCTTACATATCATTTTTCCTACCAAATGATTAGGATTTCAATCTAATTTGTAGCACATATGTTCATAGGAAGTGACAGCATAATTGTCTCTGCCTTGAAGTTAGAGTAGATACTTGCAGAAGTCTTTTAAACATTAGGCAAATAGCATGCTGTTGGGGTGTGAGATTGTGAGCTTAATGGGGCACACATTTCAGTTGTGTAGGGCAGCAAAAATCCTGTAACTGGAGCTGACTGTCACCCTTGGTGGTCTCAACAAAATGATCAGATTATTAGACATAGAGACTGAATTACCATCCTGCCCTGGATGTGATCTAGAATGGGTTAAGGCAAATGGGCTGTGTCTTGGCTGTAGTTTTTGTGAAATGGTGTCATTGTTGGTGCATAGCACTGATGCTAGCAATGGTGGGGGCACTAGTGTAGACTAGCTGCAGATGTTTTTATCAGTCAGGCCGGCCATACCTCTATTATGTCTAGTCTAGATGATATGGTGATGATAAACCTAGAAGTCAGTATGTGTTATTGCTTCTACTGTTAGCGCTGGTGGAGTTCTCTTGTGCTGTAATGACTAAGGGAGATATTCACAGTGTAGAAAAAGCCCATTGGTGCAGTGTGAGGGGGAAACATACCAGAGGCAGAGCATTTGTGACAAGTGCCATGTGCATTTATAGTTCTGCATAAATAATAAATGCTCTATGGATTAGATGACCCTAGCCTCTAGAGCTGTCACTCTGACAACTTTCAGGATTGCAAAAGTCAGAGCTGAACTTCTCTCAAAAAAGCATCAGTACTGCTTAATAATTAGCCACGAGTTTGTTGAGCATGATGCATGTTCTGCAGACAGTATGTTATTTCTGTCACATCCTCCTCTTTTAAATATGAATTTATGCTGGAGAAATAGTCTGACAGCCCTGAAGTCCTCTAGACACAGGGAGGAAGGATAGTCTTTTGATTATCACCAGATTGGTTCTCGGGAGACCTGGGTCCAGTTTCTGTTCCGCTTCAATTCATGTGTGGCCTTGGGCAACTCACGCAGGGTATGTCTTCACTACCAGCCAAACAACAAAACACCAAATATGCACATCTTCGGGAGGCTTGCAGAAAGTAATCTTGGTCCAACTGTCCCGTAAGCTTATTTGTCCTTTGAAAGACATTCAAATGAAGACAGGATTTAGTTACAGGAAAATATTTCTTGGTTTGCTTGAAAGCCAGTTTAAGAAGAACAGTATCCTTAAGGTTTCTTATTGAATAAGAGATGTATCTGCAGCTAAATACAATGGGCTTACTGGCAGCGATATTTTTGCATGGCTGTACAAAAGACACTGGAGGGAAATCTGGAATTTATATGTACACTGAAGGAACAATGTCCAAGCGAGTTGTGTGTGGTATACGTAAGCTTGGCAGAATTCGATTTTTATCTTTTTATAATTTTGATGGATAATATCAGTTTATTTTTAAGCAATTTTCGATTATCAATTTAAACTTTCACAGTTGCGCAAAATTATGTTGTTTTTTTTTAAATTTTATTGATTTAAATGTTCATAGTTGCAGAAAATCATGGGGGGTCAGACTATACTTCCTTTAGTAATAGATGTTGAGATTCAAAAAATTAAAGCTTTATAACTGTTAAAACACATTGTCAGCATCACTTGTCAAAATATATGAAGTAAATATCCTTAAATTGAACTCTAGTAAGTTCTCAAGCAGCATTTTCTTACTTTGCCTATCTGTGAATTTTGATTATTATAGATGGAAATTTTTTTGGCCAGTTTGTGTGTGTATATGGTTAAATCGATGTTCACCTCCATTTACTGATAAAAATCGAATCCTTCCAAGCCTGGATATATGAGGAGAAGGTTCTCATGTCTAATTCAACCTTACTATTCACACAAGACTGGGAATTTACAGGTGGTAGTACGTTCTCAGTTGAATGGTGAACAGGGAGGTGAGTCAGCCACCAGCAGCAGCATACCACTACAGTACAAGCAGCTGGGCTTTCTGAAAAGGAGGAGAATATGGTTATATGTGACATCTTGTCCTTAAGGGCTGATACCTGCTGGCTCATGTATAAAGTTGCATGGAAATGGTCCCTGTATACATAAACTGTGGAGCACAGTATACATAAACTGTGGAAACACTTTAATTGGTAAAGTGTTATAGCTCATTTTCCACTATAAACATATTTTTTACCTCTGCATCTACCCCTGCAATTTCTTAACTTTCAGTAAAAATTCATTCTGCTTGAAATGTGACATGAGTTGTAGCTGGCTATGGGAGACATTTTTTTGGAAAGTTTGGATTGATCAGGCTATTATTTTCTGGGATACTAGATTTTTATTTTGCTGGTATGAGGGGAGAAACGTTTTTTCATTTGAAAAGTCTAACAATTTTTTGAAAAACAAATATAAAAAAAGGTGTGGCCTAGAAACTTATTTGCTTTTTTCTTAGATGATATCTAGTTTACAGTATCAGAGGTGAGGTAGACATCTTAAATGTTACTGACCACTGAACTAAAAGGCCAGATAAAATAGCATTAAAGTATATTAGAAAAATAAAAAGCATGAATCAAGAAATGTCTGGATGTTGCAAACAAATGTGGTGATGGGGAAAATAAAAGTTCTGTTTACCTTTAAAGTATAGTGTGATGCTCATGTATTCTCAGCTGTTTGCTTGGGGGGTTTGGAGCAGCTGGTTTGTTTTTTGAGCAATCTTTTTCTTTTGTAACAGGAGATATAAGACAGAGTATATGGTTTTGTTTGATTTACTTTTGTTAGATGTCATGTTAGGGTGCATTTGATGAGTCGAACAAATAAAAATTTAGCCGTTGAACCTAACAACCGTGACAGACATTTCTTTAAAATGAAGCTATTTCTGCAGCATTTGAATTCTCATCAGGAAAACTGTTCAGACCTTCTGGGCCTTTACCTTCAATGTGTTGATAGAAAGGGCTTGTAGCCTTTCTTTTGGACCCCTTATCACGATATTCACATCTTGCACTCTTAAGTGCAGTGTACTTTAATCACTCCCAGAGTTTAGGAGATTTGAATTGAATGTGTCATCTAATGACAACTATAGGAATTGCCATTTTGGATCACACCACTGGTCTATCTAGTTAAGTATCCTGTCTCTGCTAGGAACCACTACCAGATCTTTCATAGGAACATGCCTTGATTCCCAGACTGGACAATTATGGAATAACCTGCCCAGAGGGGAAGTTTCTTCTTAAATTCATCTCTTAGTGGTGAACTTATGCCCTGAATCCGATGTATTTTTGTTCTGTCTAATGTAAGTCTAATCCTTTTTGAATCCTACCAAGTTCTTGGCCTTTACCTTGTGGTTAAATGTGATATTTAAAAAAAAAAAGCCCTGTCATAAACTTGAATTTATGTAAAGGCATTCAATTTTCAGTATTTCCTATTCCATTCTTTACACATCCTAATATTTTGGGGTTTTTTTTACTTCTGCTGTGTATTGGCTTTCATTAAGTGGTACAGTATCTGTTTCTCAGCAATGTAAATGAGTGGTTCAGATAATTCCTTCCAATTATTCTTTCTTATTCTTCAAATCCATTGAACCTATTTTAATAACAAAAATAAAAATGTAAAGCTAATAATATATAGTGAAATTTTACATGCTCAAAGCCAGGAAATTCAAAGTTGTGTCTCTCATCTGGCATAATTCGGACATGTTGCACTAAGTAAGTTAACATGTAATTCTGTATTATGAAGATGTCAGTTTCAGCTCCATAGTTACGGTTGAGTTTTGCACTTAAAGGAGGGATTTTGTCTCTTTTATAAGAGGACAGACTTAAAACGGCATTGAGATCCTTAACTTTTGGTTTCTTCACTCTTGTGTGTTTCAACAATATAACACTGCATCCGTTCATAGATTATTATTTTTTAAAAGCTGGAAGGAACCATTATTATCTTGTTTGACCTTCAAATCAGTGTTGTTTTTTGTATTTCATCTATACCTAATTTGTTTCTGATGTGACTAAGAAAACAATAGTAGGTATTTATAAAGTTGCTTCCTTTGTAAACATGCTCTATTCATTTTGTCATCCTTTTTTTCCCCCCAGCACAAACAAATTATATCACATCATGGCAACAGACTCTATGGAGATCGATGATGCTTTATACAGGTAAGAATGCCATACCTGGTATATCGCTGTAAGGTATATCTTTGATATTACTGCAAGTAGATACACTTTGCTGTAGCATTAATACCCGGATTTGAAAAATGTATTTGCTGCCTATTTGCCAGAGTGAAAATATCTCTGCTGCTGTGTCCCCTGCAGTTTAAAGGAATAAAACATTTCAAAGTACAGGTACACACAAGTAACATTGTGACTCCACTTTCTATTTAATACAGTCTTTCAAAACTTGTAATGTGCTGTTGGGCTAGCTGAATGGCAGACTATTTTTGTATACTTAATTAATTTTACTGGTACTTGCCATATAATACATTTGTCCAGCTAAAGAACTGGTCAGATACTGCAGAGTAAGTGTCAAATTATCTGAACAGTACTAGTGAAAATTATTTACTAATATTTGTCAAATTACTGTATGGTCAGCCATACATAATTACACCCCTTATGTTTTGTATATTTTCTCTTCCTTCCTGATGTCAATCCACATTCACTGTTTCTTTCCTAAAATAGACTATAGTGTATCTTTTCTTCAATTGTTTTCTAATTATTTCCTCTTCTCCTTCTCTCTCCCTCCACCCCTTATCTTTCTTCTGGCCTTTTCCACATTATATTCTGTGTCCTCCAAAACATAATTTCTGTCTCTCTTTATTTCTTCCCCCTCCAAACCTGTCTGTACTACACTTCTCTTTTCCAACTTACCCAGTCAATCACTGTGCTGAACCCTGCTTGGGGACTGCTGACTAGTTCGGGGACTGCTGACTAGTTCAGGGTCTGATAAACTTGAAACTCCCTGCCCACGCTGGTTGCTTCAGCTCATGGAGTTTTTTCATCATTCTTCCAGTAGAAATGTGCTCCCTTGGAATAGGCTGGGAGATCAGTGCACCCTAAATCCTTGTGATCCTTTCATCCAAAGCTTCCTGAGACATCTTAACAAGATGGTGTGCTGATGGGCTCATTGAATTTTGCCGTCCCCAATAACCTCAGCTGTGCCACTTCTTTCTTCCTTGGAGATGAGACTTCTATAATTCTATTACAGAGAGAGACAAAGCTCCATCACATATACTGTAGAAATTAAAATCCTTCTACTTCATGTTTGTAAATCATGACAAATGTGTTTTAACTAAACAGTTGGTAGATTTTAATATCTTGTTGTTAAAGACATTTTATTATTGTCTTTCACAATATTTGATGGAAGTGCTAAAAGTCAAACTTTGTCCTCAAATGGCAGAATTGGACTCTTAAGACTTCCATTTGCAATTTATAATTTGTAACCCATAAGTGACTCCTACAGTATGACAATAACAGGACCTGTCTATACTGGAACACCATAGCCCTGAAGATGGTGAAGTAGGGAGAGAAGTTTCTTTGTTGGAAAGATACAAGTTCTCAGTTAATAATATTCCATGCACCAGACTTGACACTCTAAAAAACATACTGAATTCCCTTACATTTTAGTGGCATGGTATTTTTGTACATTGTATACACTTACATATTTGCCTTTCTTATGATCTCCTGCTCATCCCCTCTGCCCCAGGACTTTTCCCTCCTCTTCACTCTGCTCCCCCAAAAATGTACGTGACAAATCTTTAGGTAGACTAGTTGCTATAGTACTGATAGTCGTAGAAGCATATCAAACAAGCCTAATTTCTCTCAATCATTTACAAAATAAGTCACTGCTCTTGATAGAGTAAATGAAATTCAAAATGGTTTAAATAATTGGATATACTGAGTTGAAACCAGATGATTGGAAACTTTAGAGAGCTGGAGATCTCTAAAAGTTCAGCAGTTGGATGTACATGAGCTACTTTGAACTCTGATTTGGTGAGGGAAATTCCCGGTTCTGAGCATGCTTGTGCCTGCAAGAGATGTAGTTCCAAGTATGCCCTGATGTATCCTGAAGAGATAAGTCTCGAACTACATTACAGTGAATACAGGCCCCACAATGCCAGATTTTAGGGTAGAACAGCATTAATTTTTCTTTGTATCTCTCAGATTTCCATATCAATTATGCTGAGTTTGCAACTAAAAAATGTTTTCTAACGCCCACCCCACAAACTTGCCTTGGCCTCTGAAACTCAGGAGAGCTTTTTTTCAATTCATGCATCATTACTAATACTTTGGCTTGCAGAATCTCTGTCCTTAAACTACTCTGCAATCCCACTGTTTTTAAATTGTCCTTAGTTACATATGTGCAAATCTTCGAATGGCTAATGGGGTTGTATGCGTTTTACTGATGGCATAATTTGGTCTGCAGAGCTTTTATCGCTGGTGGCAGTGTGAGAGCCAAGCCAGCTTCTTTCCATCTATCAGAACCCAGGCTGTATTTGCAGGGCTGGCAATTTGCAAGTGAAAATACCTGCAAATTCTTGACATAGTGTGTACTTAATTTGGAAGGAGTTCTATTTGTGTGTTGTTTTGTTACTTATTTTTTGTTTCTTGCTTGTAGCCGGCAGAGGTATGTTCTTGGAGACACAGCAATGCAGAAGATGGCCCAATCCAATGTGTTCCTGAGTGGTATGGGTGGGCTCGGTGTGGAGATTGGTAAGTTTAGGTAGCACTTGTATATAAAATATTAAATGTATATTTAAAAAAATTAAATTGAGTATACATTGAGTGAATACATGTACAACATATGTACAGAGAGCAGAACCACACTATGTAATACAGAAATATTTTTGTAGCTAGATATTGTAAAGCATTTTGAAATACATTTGTAAGGCTATTTATGCTGTTAAATTGATGCAGAAATTATTGAGTGAAATTCTTTGGCCTGTGTTATGCAGGAGGTCAGACTAGATCATAATGGTCCCTTCTGGCCTTAATCTGTGAATTTATACAATTAAATAATCTGAAACTACAGGCCGTATTCTCACTCAATGAGTGGGGCAAAGTTGTTAGAATTTGGCCCTAACTGGTCATCTGAGAATTCCCCTGGCATAGGACCTCTGACCTGGTACCTCTGCTTTGGATGGGAAGGGGCATGTCAGTGGAGTGCTCCTGTGCCCTGTCAACTTTTATCCGGCATATGGTCCCTTCCACTGACTTTATTGGGAGTTATATCTGACACTAGAATTGGGTGCATTGTCTTTTGAAATGGTAATGATAGCCCTTTCTTCGATTAGAGTTCCTGTAATGATGCTTGTTGGATAGAGGGTTGCCAGAAAATAAATGCAGTTCACAAGTGAGGGATAAAAAGCTCCTTCTGCGTTCTCTGAGATTTCCACCAAGGAGCTGAATTGACTTTTTTTTTAAGTTATTCAGCAAGATATGTGACTGCTGCAAGCTGTTAAATTTTTATGTAAATAGAAGGAATGAGCGATTTCACTACTGGCAGGTAACTTTTCAATCACTGAAAGCAGGGGTTTTCAAACTTCAATGCACCACGACCCCCTTCTGATAACAAAATTACTACATGACCCTGGGGGTGAGGCATGGAGGGAGAGGGGGCCAGAGCCCGAGCCCCACTTTCCCGGGTGGGGGAGAAGGGGCCAGAGCCTGAGTCCTACCGCCCCGGGTGGGGGGAGAGCTCAGGCTTCAGCTTCAGCCCTGGGTCGCAGCAAGTCTAATGCTGGCCCTGGCGACCCCATTAAAATGGGGTCGTGATCAACTTTGGGGTCCCGACCCACAGTTTGAGAACCGTTGACTAAGAGCTTTACGTTCAATCCTGTAAATGTTCTTTTTCTTTTTTTCTTTCAGCTAAGAACATAGTTCTTGCTGGAATAAAGGTATGTAAATTTTTTGTTGTTGTAAAAGGAATTGGTATAAATTTCCTTTTAGTTAAGTAACATTTTCATTTTTGCAATGACTGGGAATGTTCTTGTTCAGGGATCAAATGATTGAGGAATCTATAGTTTTATCACACAGTGCTGATAAGACAGGCTATACTTGTTCCAGGAGTACAGTCTGATTCTCTCCTTAGGCATCTTCTCATAGAAGGGCCCTTTTGAAAAAGAATTCTGAAATACATACTCCTGGGGGCATTCTGCGCCAGAAAATTAAAAATTCTGCACACAATATTTTAAAATTCTGCAAATTGTATTTGTCAAAATAACATTACATAATCATGCCAGTTACAATTATGTTGGTAATTTATTTCAGAATACCTGTCAGCAAGTATGTTTGTAACAATAAAGACACACACAAAAATTCCCCCAGAAGTATAGAGTTAAAGAAACCTCTTTGACAACCCAGTTCCTGTTTCTCTGCCCCGTTCCTCCCCCAGAGTCCAGTCGGGGGGCCAGACACTCTCAACCGCTTTCCCCTCCCAGAGCCCAACCGTGGGGCCCCCCAGCCCAGATACCCGCATCCCCTCCCCCGCCAGAGCCCAGCTGCGGGGCCTCCCCTTGCCCAGACACCTGTCTCCTTCTCCCCCCTCACGAGCCCAAGGATCCAGAGGGAGAAACAGCCTGATGTTCGGTCCCAGACTTGCAGGGAGTTTCCTGCGCACCACCCTCTCCTTCTCTCAGGGCATGTTGGGAACTGCAACTGCCAGGAACACTCTAGCTCCCTCTCCTTCCCCCCGGAAGTGTCTTCTGTGTGCAAGCTGGGCTCTGCTGGGTCCACTGGCTCCTAGTGGCGGCTAGCAGCTCTGCAGCCCATTTCTGACGGGGGGAGGGAATCTTCCATTTTTGGTGAAAAAATATTGCAGTGACCGCTTTTACGTATTTTTTTACCAGTTACAGTTAGTGGCTATGAATAATCAAGTTTCATACCTTAAACAAGCATCGTTGTTGCCATGTTATATACTGAGCAAAACGTTGAAATGCAGACATATTCTCTGATTGAATTATTTATTCAATAGCAGTAGGAAAAGGTGTGGAGTCTAATGTTTTTAATTAAAGCAGTACATCTAGCACTTCTATTTCGCTCACGAAGGGCTTGGCTACACTTGCGAGTTACAGCGCAATAAAGGAGCCCCGGGCGCACTAGCTCACTACCCGTCCACACTGGCAAGACATGTAGAGCGCTCTGACTCCACGGCTACAGCGCTGCTGGTACTCCACCTCGGCGAGTGGAATAACATTTGCTGTGCCCCCGCTGGAGCGCTGCGGCGCCAGTGTGGACGAGGTGTTGCATTACTGTGCTCTGATCGGCCTCCGGAAACGTCCCATAATCCCCTTAAGTCAAGTGGCCACTCTTCTAATTGTTTTGAATTCGCTGTAGGAATGCGGATATGCCCTTTGAAAGCTCCGTTTCTGACAGCCGGCTGCTTTTCTGCTCCAAGACAAAGCAAACATTACTGTGGAATGCTGTGAGAGAGAGGGGCAGGGAGGAGGGGGGTCTGCTGCTGTCTGAACTTACAANTCACTACCCGTCCACACTGGCAAGACATGTAGAGCGCTCTGACTCCACGGCTACAGCGCTGTTGGTACTCCACCTCGGTGAGTGGAATAACATTTGCTGTGCCCCCGCTGGAGCGCTGCGGCGCCAGTGTGGACGAGGTGTTGCATTACTGTGCTCTGATCGGCCTCCGGAAACGTCCCATAATCCCCTTAAGTCAAGTGGCCACTCTTCTAATTGTTTTGAATTTGCTGTAGGAATGCGGAAATGCCATTTGAAAGCTCCGTTTCTGACAGCTGTCTGCTTATCTGCTCCGAGACAAAGCAACCATTACTGTGGAAAGCTGTGTGAGAGAGAGGGGCAGGGAGGAGGGAGGTCTGCTGCTGTCTGAACTTACAAGACAGCATGCTGACATGCTCTGAGTCCCCCAAAAACCCACTCTCTCTCCCCCCACATACACACAACACACTCCCTGCCCCCCCCCCCCCCATTTGAAAAGCACGTTGCAGCCACTTGCATGCTGGGATAGCTGCCCATAATGCACCGCTGCAAGTGCTGCAAATGTGGCCACGCCAGTGCGCTTGCAGCTGTCAGTGTGGATAGACTGCAGCGCTTTCCCTGCTGCGCTCTACGAGGGCTGGTTTAACTCAAAGCGCTCTACATCTGCAAGTGTAGCCATGCCCTTAGTTTTACTGCAGTATTAGTTATTCAGAATCTCCGCATTGAACATGATACCTAGGTGGAGTGTGTCGTGACTTTGTGAATTTATTTCCATTAATGTTCCATGATTTGTCGGTTTTAACACTCCTCTCCTGAACGTCTTTGAAGGCTCTTACAGTTCATGATACCAAGCAGTGCAAGACATGGGATTTGGGAACCAACTTCTTCATCTGTGAAGATGATGTTATAAATCAAAGGAACAGGTCAGTACAGTTATTTAGATGTATTTGAGCTATCTACTGTCTGTCACTTGTGTGTAACAAGAATGTTAGTTTTCCACTGGCTATGACATACATTTTATGTTGTATATTTAGTGTGCATTACATCTTGTTCTATTGGAGTCATTGCCTTTGAGCACAGTGCCCAGGCATAAAGGGAGAGCATTCTAAAGTGGGATTGAGTCCTGTTTGCTCTGCGCATCTTGACTTCCCATAGCTAGCCGCACGTAAGCAGTGATTGTTTCCTTGTAGATAATGAAAGAGCAGAAATGCATTTCTTTTCCATCTTCCAAGGTTGGCTGAAGAAAGCCAATAAACACCTTATTTGTAGTCTTTCACTCTTCCAAAGCCAATATTAAAAAGTGTTAGCGTTCAGACTCTCAATCTTACTATCTGGTTGATGGAGCCAGAATTATCAGAGCACATATGGTAGATTATTTTAAATGTGAGGAAGCATGAGTAGTCATTTGCAGTAAGTGTTTATCATAAAAGAAAACTATCAAGAAATAAGCGTTCTGGGAATTGATTGGAGGATGCTATTTAAACCAGAATGCTATTGTTTCAGAGCTGAGGCCACACTTCCTCACATTGCAGAGCTCAACCCATACGTCCATGTTTTATCATCGACTGCACCTCTTGATGAAACCACAGACATCTCCTTTCTAAAAAAGTATCAGGTATGTAGTATTTATTTAAAGTAGCTGTGCAACATTCTACCTGACCAGAGTGAGTAGTTTCTCCTTTTTGTCTGAAGTGAAACAAAAACCCCAAACTCGTTTTTTCATCATGTTAAAAAGAAGATGAATAGGTATTGTGCCTGGGCTGGTAAAATTTTAACAATAATTTTGCAAGACTGTAAGAACATGATCCTGACATTGAAATTAAAGCTATCAGTACATAGTTAAATGTCAGATTGTTTCACAATTTAAATTCAAAGACAGAGAATGGCAAAGATTACAGTTTCTACTGTAGAGCTGACCTGGCTGTATTGTACAACTTGTATTATATTGTATACACTTTATAACAAGCTGTGATATTACTGAGCTTCAAATTTAACCTGAAAAACACAGGAATGGAAAATGCTACATATATGCAATGTGATCAAATTAATGATGTAGTGGCAACAAAGTCCTAAATGTTTAAAAGCATGTTTGCATGTTGGTGTGAGTTTGCAGCTTGGACATTCCCCAACACTTGAAGTGTGTACAAGTCATTTGCATTAGAACATATGAGACAGTGCACATTTTCTTTAAAAAAAAATAAAAAAAAATTAAGCCAATATTGTTTGCATTTCCTAATTTGATGCCTTTAACCTTAAATATTGTATTAACATGGTTTACTTGAATTTGTCTTTTTTTCCTTTAAAACAGATATTCCTTGTGACTAATACAAGCATTTAAATAGTCTGAGTTAGGCTTTGAACCTCACTACTTGCGGGAGGGGTTATTTGACTGTGCAGGAGGAGTGAATTCTCATCTTTGCTGTCACTGTTTGTCTGGAGACACTTCTGTAAGGCTGTGTTAATAGAACAGAAGCACATCTGTTCAAATTGTGATGGTTAAATCTGCCCAATAGAGGCTTTCTTACACCTGCACTCTGAAAGGAAAGATGCATCTCTTTTTCTTACTGGCTTTCAGCAACACCTAGACGTTATTTCTTGTACCTTTTTGTCAACAGTGTGTCATATTGACTGAAACGAGGCTATCGCTGCAGAAGAAGATTAATGATTTTTGCCATGCTCAACACCCCCCTATTAAGGTAATGCTAAACTGTGGTGGGCTTATTGGTCCAGATCATCCTGTGTTGATCCATGTGTGGAGGATTCTTCCTTCATCCTCCTCTTTACACAGAAGTGTGAAGGGGGGAATGCTACCTTCACAGCCAGGGCTTTGGAGCGGAGCCCGGAGCTGGAGCGCAGAGCAGCTCCGGAGCAGTGGAGCTGCAGGTTTTTGCCTGGAGCTGGAGCACAGCTCCAAAGCCCTGTTCACAGCACATTGCCTTTCACAATCCCCTTTTGCTGGCATACTGTGGGTGCCCCGGAGATGTTACTTTTAATGGTACCATTCCTTGCCCTGCTCCTGGATTTTTGGATAGATGCCCAAGTGGGAGGTAGAAGAACTTGTAGCTGTATTATCTCTTTCTGGGTACACTCCACAGCTTGATGGAGAGAGCTGCTAGAAAAGGAGTACAAGTGTTTCCCCCCCCCAAAGTGAAGTGGATGGATCTAGACTGTTCTCAGTGGTAGCAGATGACAGAACAAGGAGTAATGGTCTCAAGTTGCAGTGGGGGAGGTTTAGGTTGGATATTAGGACAAACTTTTTCACTAGGAGGGTGGTGAAGGACTGGAATGGGTTACCTAGGGAGGTGGTGGAATCTCCTTCCTTAGAGGGTTTTAAGGTCAGGCTTGACAAAGCTCTGGCTGGGATGATTTAGTTGGGGATTGGTCCTGCTTTGAGCAGGGGGTGGGACTAGATAACCTCCGGAGGTCCCTTCCAACCCTGAGATTCTATGATTCTATGGTGAATCTGATCCAGAATGAATGTGCTAAGACGAAGTACAAGAGATGGAAAACATCTTTTTCATTAGTTTTGTTGTGTGCTGATGCCATCTCTGGTTCCAGCTGTATGTGCTCATTTAGAAAGATTGATGTAGGGCCAAATTCTGTCTTTTGGCACAGTGTTTGTTGGATTCTATACAGTACACAGGGTGGAATTTGCACCTAAATTAACAACATTGGATAGTATCCTTAAGTGACAAGAACACTTCTGTTTTGTGCACCATTAAGAATGTTCATAGTTTTCCCTTCTTTTATAGTTTATCAGTGCAGATGTGTATGGAATATGGTCACGTTTGTTTTGTGACTTTGGTGATGAATTTGAAGTGTTGGATACTACAGGAGAGGAACCAAAGGAAATCTTCATTTCAAACATAACACAAGTAAGAGCTAGTAATCATACTGCCATGATTTGACTTGTTTTTTTATGATCTACACTTAACTTGATGTCGTCTGTCTGTAACATGGTACATTTTGGATGCTGCATCTGATCAGTTCCAGAATTTCAGGGAATGGTTTAGGTATCAGTGGACAGAATCCTAATTTGATGAAAACTGAAAGGGAGAAGTAAGGGACACATGGAGCCCCTGGCATGTGGTTAGCAGACTGAGCAGTTTCAACTACCTCTGTGATTGTGTATAGATCACAGGACGGGTTGATGGCAGCCACTAACAATGATACCTCCCATCTCAGCTTTGCTCATCATACCAATGCAGTTTGAAATGCATGACTGCATGACTTTTCTCCCAGACAGACAGAAAGAAAAGAAATAAGAAGGGTGGGGGTAAGGAATGGGAGGGGGAATGGAGGACCCTAGTATGGGGGTGGGAGGAAGGAGGGGTGCACAGAGCCCTTGGCATAGAGGAGAGGGTGGGCAGGGATTGCAGGCAAGCCCTGAAGTAGAGGGATGTGGGAGGGTAGCACGCAGGGAGCTTGTTGGGAGGAGTGGGGGGCACAGGGATGCAAGGAGCACCTGGTGTGTGCAAAGAGCTCAGCCTACAGAACCTATGACCCCCTAGTTGTTTGTTAGGTGTCTGTATTGTGGTATCACCTAGAATCCAGAGGGGCCGTATTTTGCTCCTAGGCACTGTACAAACGTACAATAGAAGACCGTCTCAGCCTAAGAAAACGTACGGTCTCAATAGCCCAGCAGACAAAGGGAAAAGAATATAACACATAAGCAGGATGATGGCTTGGCAGTGTTATGTTAATGCCACAATTGTTTTCCTTTTGTTTTGTTTGTTTAAAATGTTTGGGGTTCATTTCTTTGTTTGTTTGTTTTTACTTCTCAAACTGATCTGGCTGGAGTTCTATTTTCCAAGTTTTGTTTTTACAACAAGCTTAAAGTACAGTGAACAATGGTGTTATATAGTGCAACAGAGGTTCATATTGGTGTAATAGATATGTTAATACTAGTCCCTATCTTGCAGATGCACCCCTCTAAATAATATCAGATTTCCTGGGGATATGTACAGGAGGAGGAATAAAATGAGTTTGGCCAAGGGAGAACTACATACATTTAAATAAAAACATTCTGTTTGACCTGGCCAGCAGTCTCTGTCATCTAGTGAGGGTGGAATAGATCCATAATTCTCCTTACATTGTCTGTCAGATTAATGCCTTCTTGGACAGGAATTGTTACTTACAAAGTAGAACAGGTAATTATCTTTACATCTGAATGTTAAAAATGGTATGGGTGAGGAGACCAACTTCTTCAAGGAGTCTTTCTGGTTTCAGGAGTGCAGAACTGAAGAACTGAATTAGGAGTGTGGTATGGAGAGGGGCAAGGCCCAGGGATTTTTTTTAAATGATGTATTGGTTCCCCGGGTTTATTGAACTCAAGTTTCTGAAGTACTGTACTTCTCTCCAGGGATCTCAAGAATTTTTTCCAGCATCTGTTAGGGAATAGTATTTTGATAAATTCAGATAAGTGGTAGTAAGATCGGTTTTGGATACTGAATTCTGGAATAAAGCCTTTTTTTAGGGATAGGAAGGAATGTGTAACAGGTGTCTTTCACGAACTGCTTTAAGACATGGCTCACACTCTGTAGCCAGCCCTCTTTGCAGTTTGTCTTTAGTAATAAAGATATTAGCAGTAAGGTAACAGAGCCCTGCTCCTACCTCTTCTATGTGTTTAGTTGCTTCTGAGGTTACACTTTCAGGACCATTCCTTACTAACTTTGCAGTCGATTCCATTTTCAGTCAAACCCTGGGATTGTCACTTGCCTTGAAAATCATCCTCACAAGCTGGAAACGGGACAGTGCTTAACCTTTCGGGAAGTTAATGGAATGTCTTGTTTAAATGGATCCATGCAACAAATAACGGGTAGGCCTTGCAACTATTGTTTTACTTGTGCAAAAGGAACACTTTTTGTTGGTAGATATGTGCATTTTCCCTTGCTACAATGCCAGTATGCTTGCAGCAGGAAGAGTGTAGATACACTGGTGTAGATCAATACTGAATTAAAGGATCTCTGGTTTGTGGAGCTCTGCTAGGTGGTCTGCTAGATTAGAACATGCTGAGATGGTGTGAAAGGATTTTTTAAATAAAATGAGTATGAACAGGTCAGAACCACTGGGTTTGGGACCATCTACAGTGTTTGGACACCTGATATTTTTAGCATTCAGTCATTGATAATATCCTAGAAACATGGAACTCATATCGCATCTAAATCTCAGCCAGTCTCTCAAATTTAATTATACTGTAAACTTGTTAAAGTAAATTTTGAGGTAAAATTTAAATTCTGAAGGGGAAATTTACTGCACAATTGTGCCAAATTATTTCAAGTCAGTTCTGTGTTCTTTATCAGTGACCTCCAAATGATAGTACTTAATATTTTGTGGTGACATCTGGCTATGTTAATATCATCATGTAGGTTTTGTAGTGCAAAATTTCTTGGGTAATATCTTATCCTAGCTGTGTTGGAGGTAGGAACTGTAAATCTATAGCACAGAGTCCAATAATGTTAGTGATGAAATGTCTGTCTTGTTTTGAGCTCTTCTGAACTGAACGCTTCTGTTCTTTCCTCCTAACTTCCCTGATTTCTCCCCAAGTCCCTCTTCCTGCCTTTGTTTTCCAGTTTGCTAAAGTACCCTGATGCTTAGGGCTACAATTTTGGCATGGAGGTCATGGAAATCGTGCATTTGAATTCAGTCCTTGAAATCTTGGACATGAATGTAAAACTACATTTGACTAGGTCCCCAAACTGAGTGGCATTGCTACCTGATGTATGGGGTCATAGCACCACTCAGGTTTGGCTCATCAGCCCCATGGAGATAGAGGGGTAGACAGGCCAAACCCGAGTGGCGCTGTGACCCCATGTGCCAAGTCTCAATGCCCCTAGCAGGGAGCCAGGCCTAGCCCTGCAGTGAATGCAGGGTGGGTAGGTTTGCTGTCCAAACCCCTCTTCCCTCCCGCCCCCCAGCTTTACCTTTCAGCACACCCACTATGCTCATGTGTGTGTTGATGTAGCAAAAACTACATTATTTGCTGACTTTCCCGTGACGTACTGATTTCCCCCCACACACACCTCTGCCATGAAATTTACTAAAAATTTCTGTGCCAAAATCATAGCCTTACTGATGCTTATTCCCTAACAATATTCTTCCATAACTAAATGGTGTTTTGATTAATGAATTTTTGAAAAAGGCCTGGTTTTTGCCCTTAAGTGCTCCAGCTGCTTTGCAAAAGTTCCTGCCTCTATTTCCATGTTGTTCTGCTATGGTGCTGAGCTTGGTTGATAGTGCAAAATTAAGTGAATATTGATTGGGCTAAATTGTGTTGCTCTAATTTTCCAGTCCCAGGTGAAACTAATACTTCATATTCCCTGTTCTTTTACGGCTAAACTGATAACAAAAGTTCCTTACACTTTAAAAGGGTGTGTGTGTGTGTAACAAATTATTTTAAACTAATGCTTTAGGCCCATACCTGGGAAAAGACATGAAATGTTTAAAAATGGGTAAACTACACTGACCATATGGTTTTGTCATAGGGTTGAACTATAGCAATTACAGCCTGAAAAGAAGCAATGAGAGAGTAGAAGTATTAGCAGAAATAATGTACATTCCTGAGAAATGGAATAACTGTATGTACCTAAGCTGCTTATTACGTGGCATTGTCACCAAAATAATGGTTAACCTTTTATCTTTTCAGTGGTGTCACCTTATTCTTTCAGCATTGGCGATACTTCAGATATGGAGCCTTACTTACATGGAGGCATAGCTGTCCAAGTAAAGACACCCAAAATATTTTGCTTTGTAAGTGTTCTCTTGGTGCAGCCTGTTTTTTCTTCTAAATGGAAGCGTGTTTTTAAAAAAGTGGAATGAGAATTGAGTGGTTGCATATAAAGGTATATGTAGAAGGTATAAATAGGATGAATGGACAGGTAACTTTTTGGCTAACGTGGTATCCCCATATGCTCAGAAAAATAGTAATTTCATTATTCAACTGCGGAGAAGCCTGAAAATTTCAACTTAAATTTGTTATTCCATCAGTCCAGTAAATCTGAATGTTTGATAAGCCGCCTCCTAACCCTAGCACAAGGGAATGCTGTAAGAATACCTCTTGGCTGGGATGTTGGAGAATATGTAGTGCTTTCAGCGGCATACTGAGAGAACAAGACTATTGGATCACATTTCACATATGGGACTATGTATAGCATTTCCACTGTTAATTCTGCATATGGTCACTTGTATTGTGGCAAGCCCAAATTACTATCCCACGTCTCTAGAAGTGAAAGGTTAGTGCCCTCTCCCCACTGCACTGCCGACATGCACACACTTTTCCTTTAAATTGTTTGTTTAGTCTGGGTTCTACACCAGATTTTTTGCACATAATCTTAACTGCTCAACTGTTCTCTGGTTTTATTGTTTCTGCTCCTATCATTAAGTGTGAAGTGGTAGCTAGATGGTGCAATGGAACAGTGCACTGGCTTATCACCTCTGGAGACCTGAGTTCAAATTTTGGACTTTCCATTACTTTAAAGTGTTTGTTCCCGGAGGATTCCAAGAGCTCCTAATGGACAACCAGAAATAGCATTTCATGTGGTGGGAGGTCCATCCTGTAAGCCACCACTCAATGATACGCAAGTGCATTTATTTAGTCTCTCCTTGTGCACTTACAAAACCACCACAGAACTGGCCGCTGGTGTAGAATCACCAGTAACTGACAGGAAGAAGTATTGCTGGAATAGGTATAGCCAATTGGATATCTAATGTAGCTGAAAATGTCATTTGTAGGAAATCTTTGAGCAAAAGTAGAAATACATTAACTTCTATAGCATTAGTGAAATGAAGAGTAATAGAGATGAGAACACCGAAAAGAAGGTATGTGCAGATTTCAGTGCTTCATGTGTGGGGTTAGAGATCAGTTACCATTGTTTGCTTACTATTTTGTTGTCCCATTCATTGCCCCACAATAGAACAGGATATGTATGTAAATAGGTGTAATACATTCTGTTCAGGAGATCTTGTTTTCTTCTAGGAACGGCTGGAGAAGCAGTTAAAAAACCCAACTTACCTTCTTGCAGATTTTAGCAAACCTGAGGTAAGTAGCATGTGGATTTTTTTAAGACTAAATTTCCCATAATTTTGCAATATGAAGTTGCATATCTATCTAATTTTGTATTGGTTGAATGTGAGTGTACTGGAAAGTATGGAGTAGGAAGGCGAAGGGGGTCTCAGTGTGAACATGGTAATGTAAAATGTATGTTTTGTCCTATTATTGTAAAAGCTCTTGATCCAGAAGCCCTGTTCGGGGTTTTGTGGGAAAATGTACGAGCCAAATTCAGTATCCTGTTAAGAATTCTCATTTTTCATTATATATATATATATATATATATATTTGTAAAGTATAATATTTTGTGATTGGCCATAATATATATATAATTGTAAAGTATAATATTTTGTGATTGGCTAGGGCTACTAACCAATGATTTCTGCTGCTTGAAATCTGAGAGCTCCCTGGTGAAAATCTTTAATTTCTATCTAACCAAGATATTGAATGTAAAAAACTGCCTTACTAATACTTGAATCTAGTGCTGTTGTCTTCCTACCACTGATTTAGTAACATACTATGGACCTCAGACTCACACAACTTTAATCACATTTAAATGTTGAATCAAAACATTTGCGCTGGTGATTCCATCCCACACTTCATTTTTTTCCTCTTTTCTTCTGGGACTTTCCTTTCCTGACAACTAGTGTTTGGCGGTTGTATTGGAGAATGTAACTATCATTTGCTTTATTAGGTATTGGAAAGCCTTGCATTCAAACTCTTTTTGTTAGAGCTGTAGTGTTAACTTTGACCTTCACCTGTGCTCCAGCAAGAAGATAACTAACAAAACTTTCAGAACACTGTGGAAAAATGTTTGCCATCTAGAAAAAGGACCAAAATGGGGGGGGAAAGGGAAGTTTAATCTTAACTATAAAAAAGTATTTGGCAGTGTCCTCTGAGGGTTTGTGTACGCAGCGCGCACCAGAGAGGTGTAAATTCTAGAGTGCTTTAAAGTGTTGTGCTCTAACTGTTTTGGGTGAACCCTGCTGATGTGCTCTGAAAGGTTCCTAGTGCATGTTAACCTAGTACTTTTTCAAACGGGACTACATCAACGTGCACTAGGTACATTTTAGAGCGCATCAGCAGGATCTACCTAGGGCAGTTAGAGTGCAACGCTTTAAAGCATTCTACAACTTACATCCCTCTGGTGTGCATTGCTGCACCTTGTAGATGAGCCCTGAGTTAGCCATGGATTAGTGCTGTGTAAATCAGACATCTCCTCTTCCTTAACAGGCACCTTTGCAAATTCACACTGCTATGCTTGCATTGAACCAGTTCCAGGAAAACTTTGGTCGCATGCCGAACACTGGGTAATGTGATTTTAATACCGTGTTTATTTTCTGATGCTTAATTTGTTTCATTTCCAATATCAGACTATTGCAGGGGAATGTGATGGATTGTGTTACTGGTGAGGTACCTGGAGTTTTTCATCTCTAGATCATGAGTTCAAATCAAGGCCAGTTTAGTAATGATAGAAAGTAACAATCTATGGATATGCCACTGAACAGCCATTAATTAGTTTGGTCTTAGTCCATGACACACTCAAAAACCACCCCGCTATCTGGCACCTCATTGTCAGTCTCACCAGGAGAGGCCGGATATCTAACTACTTTTTCTTCAGTGGCCATCCCTGTATGTCATGGGGGTTTCCCATTGATGGAGCAGTGTGCAGAAGCTTGCACTGCCACTGCACTGTGTGATCCCGTAGCTCTTGCACGGATAAAGAGAGAATTTTAGTCGTCACGTTTCACCACCAATAAATTCATATAATTAAGTCTCTGTACACATACAAACATAAGTAGCCTTTAGGACAGGGGTGGGCAAACTGCAGGCCGCGTATGACCTGTCAGACCTTTTAATCCACCCCTTGAGCTCCCGCTGGGGAGCAGGGTCGGGGCTTGCCGTGCTTCGGCGCTCCAGGCGGGGATCGGGGTCGGGGGCTTGTCCCGCTCCGTGCGTGCTGTGACTCCCCGCGGCTCCCAGAAGCAGCGGCATGTCTCCCCTCCGGTTCCTACATGTAGGGGCAGCCAGGGGGCTCCACATGCTGCCCCTGCCCCAAGTGCCAGCTCTGCAGCTCCCATTGGCTGGGAACTGCGGCCCATGGGAGATGCGGGGGCAGTGTCTGCGGACGGGGCAGCATGCAGAGCTGCTTGGCTGGCACCGCACCTCCGCGTAGGAGCCGGAGGGGGGACATGCCGCTGCTTCCGGGAGCTGCTTGAGAGAAGCACCACCCGGACCCTGCACCCCTGACCTCCTCCTAGCCCCAACCCCCTGCCCCAGCCATGATCCCCCTCCCGCCCTCCGAACCCCTCGGTCCCAGCCTGGAGCACCCTCCTGCACGCCAAACCACTCACACCTCTTTCCCCCCCCGCACACCAACGCCCTTCCTAAGCCCGGAGCCCCCTCCCATACTTCAAAACCCTCTGCTCCAGCCTGAAGCCCCCTCCTACACTCCCAAACCCCTCATCCCTGGCCCCACCCCAGAGCCCGCACCTCCAGCCGGAGTCCTCACCCTCTCCCGCATCCCAAGCCCCTGCCTCAGCCCGGAGCCCCCTCCTGAACCCTGAACTCCTCATTTCTGGCTCCACCCCAGAGCCCTCACCCGCTCCCGCACCTCAACCCCCAATGTCGTGAGCATTCATGGCCTGCCATACAATTTCCATACCCAGATGTGGCCCTCAGGCCAAAAGGTTTGCCCACCTCTGCTTTAGGAGTTTGACTTCAGGTATTGTTCTAAGCTTATATTGTCAGAGCTAAAATACCAACATTAAAACCTTTTGTTAGATATATCCAGTAAAGACACCTATTTTTGAACTAAATATTACACTTTTAAAACAGATTTTAAGATGTATTTTCAACACTTTTACAGTCAAAAACTAGACACATTTCTTGAGTTTGCTTCCTGGCTTTTTGCATAGGGAATTGTTCTTCTGTGTCCATATTCATGGAAAAAATTCTTTACTATTAAGCTTTCATTGCTGTTTTTGTCCCGGGATTTAGATGCCTTCAAGATGCTGAGGAGATGTTGAAAATTGCAGTATCCATAAGTGAAACACTGGAAAGCAAAGTGAGTAGCTCTTAGCTAAGTTGCAGTTACTCTACAGTGTTATGTAGGTGGTTATAGTATGAATGCGATTAATATTCTTAAGAGCTTTATTATAGATCATTTTAAATACATGTATACCTGCCTTGCTTTAGTTTCTGGCCCTTGATCCAGCTTTTGTTGGTATTCTTCTGATGGATTTTAAAAAGAAGAACCTCCAACTCCTGCTGCAGGAAGACATGCAGGAAAAGAGAACTATGCATCCTTTCCTCAGGAGGGTTTGGCCTCATACAGGCTGGACACTCCCTGGAGTCTAATGTGAAAACCAGGCTCCGTTGCCCCTGGATCTTGAGTCTTGTGCGGTTCTGGGTTATGTAGGATGCTCTCTAGAAACCTCCTTCCTTCCATCCTGTCCGCCGCTTGCTTTCACCTGCATGTTTCGACCATCCCCTGTTTGAGGGTAGTGGTTTAGGAAGCATAGCGAGAGGGAGCTATTGCTGATTAAAACATGGTTAAATCCAATATGGGTTTCCTTTTGGAACTCTGGGTGGCTATTAGATGAACTGGCCTCCCAGTGGCTGTTCCCCTTGGCCCTGGAATCCCCACTTGGTGTTCCTGTAGGCCCACTAGGGACACTTACCACAGAACTGCTACTCCACACCTTAGCTGCATCTGTTTTTGCTCCCCTGTATTCATGAGCAGGCAAGGGCTCAGAACCAGGACCATTTAGGAGGGGCTGTTGGGTCTGAAAAATATCTTAGCTCAAGGTCCAGTAGACCATCTATCCCAGGGGTCAGCAACCTTTCAGAAGGGGTGTGCCGAGTCTTCATTTATTCACTCTGATTTAAGGTTTCGCGTGCCAGTCATACATTTTAACGTTTTTAGAAGGTCTCTTTCTATAAGTCTATAATATATAACTAAACTATTGTTGTATGTAAAGTAAATAAGGTTTTTAAAATGTTTAAGAAGCTTCATTTAAAATTAAATTAAAATGCAGAGCCCCCC